>MQUG01000068.1:0-272541 GCA_007213375.1 Steinernema feltiae
CTAGCCTCGTGAGTAGCACAGCTTCGTTTGTGACAAAATCCCGTTTACTCGCATCAAAGTAAAATATGTTAAAATGAATTCCCTTTCAGGCCATCACGTCGGTTCCATAACGATTTTCGCGCTCCATGTCCAACACGTCCAGCTCCGGAAGCTTCGAGCACTGACTTCCACGCCAGCCGCTATCGCGCACACTCAGACGAACCTTGGACAGACGCCTCTTCTTGCTGTCCGCATCGATGTCGGTTTTGCGCTCAACTCCGTTGTCGTTTGAGTACACGTCGCGGATGTAGTGATGAAAAATCCAGACAATGCGTCGAATCGAAGCGCGATACTTGTGCGGGATCACCGGGGAGTTCTTTTCTGAAACTTGATTATTATAGCCACCTCGACGACAATTGAACAAAAAACCGACCGTTCACGCTGTCACGATCGTTGGGTTCGCTGCGCTTGACAGGATGATTGACTTTCATCTTTGCGCTCATGTTCAGAGACTGAAAATAAGTGATAAGTGAAGAGCAAGAAAGGGCTTTTGGTAAAGTTACGATGGGTCCTTACAGTTCCCAACGCCCTACATAAAGCCAATTCTAAAGCTCGCGCAGGAGAAGAGACTTCCAACTACAACTCAGAACACACGCGAGCAGCATTTAACCACGTAAAATCATCAAATAAAAGCACTTTTTACCTCACAATCGTTCGTATTTGCTTCCTTATTGTCGTCTTTCAACGGTTTGTCGCCACACCGAATCACGTTGCAGACGTAGTTCACTACAGGCAGTGATTTCCAAAACGGTCCAGAGTCTTTCGGAGGCTTCTCGCACGATGGATCTGAAACAGAGACGTTATGGCCTTGAAGATGAACAAAGCAACGGAACGACACCATCGTTTAAGCGCGAAACCCAAGCGCGCTTAACAAAAAATCACTCGGAACACCTCGGAGCAATGTTTAGATATCTAATCCAGTTATCTGATACTGCTGCTTCAGACTCAAAAATCTTCACGCAATGTTTATGTCGTAACAAGGTCAGAGGTCAGTTTTTCGCAAGACTGCAAAAAATCGCCTAAGCGACTCAACTGTTTTTTGAGAAGCTCAGCGCAAAAATGACATTCCACTTTTAGGTCGATCATCACCGCTCAAGAAATATCTCGCTGAGAGTATAAATATCTATTAACGACCGCAATATTTTACGCAGTTGAAGTGATCGCAACGCAAAATCTGGTTCTTGGTGGCCGAGCACAAAATTCAACAGATCACTATAAGGTAAGCACAGAATGAATAGCGCGCGAGAAATCAGCTGTGCACGGCGTTCCCGCGAAGGGAAGCCTCCGTCAAAAGCGCACAAACACAAGAAGTGATCAGCAAAAAGCACTAAACAACCACTTACGTTTCCGTTGTCGTCGCATGGCGATCTCTATAATCGTCTCTTCGCGGACGTTCCGATTTCGGAGACGGTCGTAGAGACGTTTCCCCAGAATGCACACCGCGAGTAGTTCAACTAATATGACGAGATGTAGCAAAAAACCTCCGATGTTCTCAAGGAACACGTCTGCCGGTACCGACTCGATGACATTCATGATTGATGAAGTCGCAGTCGGAGTGAGAAAAATTTCTGAAGTTTATAAAAAACTTAGGCGAGCGAAATGCCACACATAATTCTTGCTCAAACTGAAATTGATCTTTAAAACGAACAGAACCGACGCAGCGGAATATAGCAAACGCGAGAAGAGCGCAGAGTGAAAGCCCGGGCATCAGTGGTGATTTGGTTAAGTAGGGAAACGAGCGAAAGATCCGCTCCTTCCATCTGAAGCTTCTGGTAATCGAGCGGCTCTGCAGATCTGCACGAAACCGCTGTCCAGGCACTTGATAGGCCGTGATTCGTGAATCATTAGCGCCTTGAATCACAGCGCTACGAAGAAGGGATAAACAGGGGGATGTGTCACGCTTTGTACTTTTAGGAAGTGAATTCAAAAACACATTACTTTGTTTGTCGCCTCCTGTAGCGGTAAACAATGGAAACTCACAGATCGACGATGGCTATGCGGAGTTGTACTTCTGAAGTGTGTGGCTCTTTTTCCGTAATTGGCTTCTTCGTATTCAAAACAATTTGCATATCGGCGATCGCTGACTGAATTAAATGAAATCATGTGCAGAATTGCTTCGACAATGGCCTACCTACAACGTCCTTGCTGGTCATTCGATAGTTCAGTTTGCCCGCTCGCTCCTTTGATCTTGCGCAACTAGTTTGTGTAGCAAACTGTGAACGAAGTTTCCTTGTTTTCGGATTTTCTAAAGTTTCGACTGCTTTCCAGTAGCAGAGACGAATTGACGAAAGTCGGCCTAGCTATGAAGAGAGGCTTCCCAAACTTGTGCAGGCGAGTTTTCGTCCAACTGACCTGAATTAACCGGTCAACCATGCTAGCTTTTTCTCTTTTCCGTTCGCAGAAAGCAGTCAATTAACTATGTTTTATATACCACAAGGGAAACCAAATAAAACTTCACAGCAATTAATTCATCAGGAGAAGACAGCCACAGTTGCTTCTAGACGCAAGTCAACTCATTCGGCGTTTTCGCTTTGTGGAGCACGATGGCATGATGGACCAAGTTGCGAACGAGATTTCCCGGCAACTTCTGGAAAATTCATTGAAAAGGGATGCCTCGCTTGCAAACTCACATTCGAACCAAAGAGTTCCTCACAGAGTTCGTTCGCGGTGATCTCCGGGTACTTCAACTGGATGTATGCGGTAATTTCCTTTGCTGCGTAATTCGTATCGTTCGATGCCTCAGCTACAAAACATGATAAAGTTGAGCGAAAATCGGAGCGTACATGAATTGGCCATGGACAAGGCCCAGTGAATGAAATGGAAGCGGCAGATCGGTTGCTTGTGGAAACGGTTCTTGATGTATCGCTTGACCCTGTTCGCAATGCGTCGAGCAAAAAAGAGCACGATTAAGGCTCCAACAACGGCCAGCACATTGAATAGATGGTGGTTCAGAGCCAGTTGAATGAAACCAACCGAATTCCCAATGTGCGTAACATTGAATGTCGCCATCTGAAGAAAAGTTGGAATCGGTGAACAGAGCAAAAATCCGCGATGAAGTCGAACGAATGCGTGAACATACTCGCGGTGCGCGCGACTCCTCCTGCTTGTTGACAACAACTGTGGCCCCTCAGCAGCCGATTGGCTGCGCTTGCTCAATGAATGGCGAGCACGCGACGCTCTAAGAGACAACTAAACTGTCGTTGTATGGACAGAAAATGAGCCAAGCCAGGGCTACTATAGCCGAGTTCCAATAACAACCAACGATTGCAGAATCAATGTTCCTCGCAAACGTCTCAATTTATTCACGCACACACCCCGTGACCGACCGTTCAGGTAGCGCGCTGATGCAGCCGTCTGCGACGGCAGCTTGATCACTGCGCCGCCGCTTCTATTCGCCGAGGGAAATCGACGGATCGCTGTGGACGCGCCCTGCTAAGTGTGGTGTTGAAGCAAATGGAGAGGAAGGGAACGTTTTACTGTCAGAGCAGCGCAGTGCAAAGGAAAGGACACATCCGAAGAGAGCAATACGAAGAGCAGCACGCTGTCATCAAATCGTCGTCTCTTCCTCTTTGGCAGCGTCGTCCAAAAGGCTGAAAACGGAATAGTGCGGTGTTTCGAGTGCCAAGAAGAACAAATTACCGTTTAGCCTTTGCAAGTTGCGCTTCCGCGCGTCTCTTCTGCTCCTTGCGAAGTCGCTTCTTAGCTCTGTAGTCGTCGAGAACCTCCTTGAGACAGATGATGCCGCCGATGGCGTGTTGAATGAGAAACTGGCCAACAACCGCTCCAATCACGATTTCAACATACATCGCCGGTTGGTTTAGGCTAGTTACCTGTAAACGTAGTTGCAATGCTTGATTCTAAACGCGTTAAATGGCAGCTCAAACGCGAATTACAGCAGATTCCACCAATATTCAGCGCGACAGAGATATATCATAAAGTGAAAGGAGCGCCGCTTCTCTCGGACTGTTCACCGACCAAAGTTGTGGATCGCGAAACCTTCTCTGCATCACCTCATTGGTGATGCGGCCAACTATTTATTACACACACACTCTGCGCTTCGTATCGGTAGCGCCTTTGCATCTTCTGCAAAAGGGGAATCCAATTTGGACAAAATTCAAGGCACCCTTAAGCTGGATGCACGAATAGACTCAGATCGATTGACGGGATGTTCACAGGATGCGTTGCAAATATGTTGAAACATTTTTATTTTCAAAGACGCAATTGTTTTGATATCCGCGTGCAGAACGGGAATAAATAGAGCGAATGCGAGCGCTGCTTTTGTTCTTTCTGCAAATGTTTCATTGCTCTCGAGCACAAGGCATTTGTTAGATTACAAGTTGTATTTCCGGTAAATAAACAACGAAAATAGCAAATAAAATAAAGCGAAAACGATGCGTTACGGTGAATAGACGCTCGAAGTGACGGTCGATTTCTTCGTGCGGCCGATCGAAGTCGCAATCTGGCCCAGTTCGTTGCGAATAAAATCGTTTTCGCGATTGCGCTTTGCAAGCTTCTTGGCCTCTCGCCTTCGCTTTCTGTCTCGCCTACAATAGAGCGCGTTTTTCAAGAGCATTGCAGATAATAATCGCTACCGTATCTCTTGCCGCCGGAGCTGTTCCAAATGCTCGCGTCGGTGGCGCTTCTTCTCGAGGCTGTGGCAAATGATGCTCACAATCGCCGGAGTGAGCACAGTTGCGAGAATGCAGCTAATAGTGGTAATTGCCATGGCAGTCTACCGACGCCGCGTTAGTGAGACGAACCAAATAGAAACTGCACTCGGTCAATCAAGGTGTAACATTCATGTGTTTGCGTTGGGCCTGTTCGCTGGAATCTTTGAGAGCAAAAAGAAAAAAACTCATTTGCATTTTGCGTTTTTGTTTCTGAAAAACTCACATTCTTTCGTGATTGTGCATGTGAGTCGCTTTTGCTCTACCAGCATTCGCGAATGTCGATTGCCGGATGAACAGGATATTACTAAGGTCCAAAGAGTGGCGCGCCCTATGACCACACGTTGCCGATCAACATCGGATGAGCGCAAGCGACAAAAACGGGTGATCGGAAGGACCGCGTATAGATGACTCGGCGGCGCTCGCCTGTGCTTGGAAACCGCGCTCTGATATCGTCGTTTGCGTTGGACTATGGAATGTTGAGGCGTATAGTGGACTTCGGGATTCAGTTAGTCACCAAAATTGATACCACAGGCGCCATGGGAGGATACAAAGAGGCTTGAAGGACATAAAGGGTGAAATGCGCGTTTTCCGGCGGAGAACTGAAGCCGCCATCGTTTCGGATTACGTGCGTTATTACTATCAGCTTCGTGTGGATTTTGATCTTTTGGTAAACCTGAAATTCCAAGTGTTTCCGTATTCAAATTAACAAACTGGCGCCGTCGCCGTGCAGGATTATTAGGAATTAGTCAGAGTTGCCGTTGTCAACCCGAAAATCTGGTAATGATGTCGACAGTGCGTTGCTTCCTGCTCGCTAGTCGTCTGCATCCAGCAGTATGCCGTTCCTGCGATCAGACAGTGCAACCTTAGACATTCCATTCTCACATCTTAGAGTCGAACGACCTTTGAAACCTGCGTTTTCCTAAGTTCTTCTCTTGCGCTCACACAGTTGAGTTAATCCCATAAGCGACGTCTGTCAGTCAGCAGAACGGGTTATGGGTTTTGTGATCTACGATTGTGAAATGCGATTTCAATTTTTTCGAATCTTGTCAAATCCTAAAAGTTCAATCTGTGGAAAACGGTTTATGACCTGACGATGGTCTACACATACCCATATACGACCACAAGGAAACAAAATACAGCAGTCTGGAGGGAGCAAGTATGAAACAACGAGGCTTACAGGATTAGGCTAGGGTAACGAGATATGCACAGAGAATGAAAGAGAGAGAGATGACTATTTGGTTGCCTTCGGGAGCTGGTCCTTTGAGATGGATGAAATGGAGTTACGGGCGACATACGCCTCGGTCGTCCATTCACACGGTTCGCCAGATCCAAAAATGCAGAAGAAGAGGTTGGTGATAACCTAAATGGCACAACGTGACGCTGACAAGAGTGGATTATGCTTACCAAGACAACGGCGACAATAATGAACACCCAGGACCACTGCTCTGCGGTGTTATCAGGCGCAACAGCGCCCACCATGAGAGGGACGACGAGCATAGTGATCGTTATTCCGAGTGAGACGTTCCCGGTGACGAAGTGACTGTACTGCTTGGAGATCATGGGTCCGGCTTTGAAGAATCCGCCAGTCGTCGCTCCAAGAATTCCGGCCGCGATTCCGAGCAGACCCATGCAGATGGTGTTGTATTCCGTGTCCATGAAAGCGAGCGCAACGAGGAAAAGCGCAGAGCCGAAGAAAGCGACGCTATTGTAGAGACGAAGCTTGTTTGTCTCGTTCAGGAAGCGCACTTTGTCGCTAGTAGCGCCGCAGATGAGTTTCATGCAGAACTGTGCAAACGGAGGAAGAGCAGCGGAAAGGCCGGTCTTTTGCACGGGAAATCCGAGGACGCGATTGATGTAGACGGGCGAGTAGAGGAACATCATGTTGACGGCGGTGAAGTTTCCGACCGAAGCGATCCACACGGCCCACACGGGAGCAGACTTGATAATTGCAAGGTAGGGAGTGTTCTTGAGGTCGGCTTTGCTGAAATTCAATTATTGCGTCTTGTGATTGTATCGCGATCACTCACTTCAACTGCAACTTTCCAATGCTGATCTTGTCGACTTCGATGGGGCTGACGAAGGGGTGCTTCTTGGGATTGTTACGGTAGAAAAAGAAGTAGACGATGAAGATAATGAGCGAGAAGACACCATGCGCATAGAAGACAGACGGCCATCCGAATGCAGTGCATAGACCTCCAGAAGCGGGCATCGTGATGGCGGGGGAGAGCTGAACGTATGCCACAAGGCATGAAACGAAGAGACCGTTCTGAGAAGAATGATAAGACGACTGTAAAGGAAGAGCGTCTAACCTGCTTGTAGTATGTCCATTTAGAGCCAAACGAGCCGATAACGGGAAAGTTGGCGGCGAATGCGATGCCCTGCGCAAACCGCAGAAATATGTAGTAATTGAAACCCAATCGGATGAACGTCGGACTAAGCAGCGTGGCTACTGCGCTCAAAAGCCCCAGAAGAGTGAAGACCGTGCGGATTCCAAAGTGGTTGATGGCACTGACAACGGGAAAGTTGGAAAGCAGCGCTGCGAGAGCGACGGCGGAGGTGAGCAGCGATTTTTCCTCTGAATTTGAGATCATAGATCCGCAAAACTAGGACAAACTTACGAGCCGACCAGTTCGTGGTCGTCTGTTGGGGATCAGCGGCCTCGGTTTGGTTGTCCGCGTAGACGGGAACGTTCGGCTGCATGCAAATCACCGCAAAGTTGAACGTTAAAATGTTTGACCTGAAAATGAGTGGTTTGTACTGTGCCTGAACGTTAGTCTTCCAACGACGGTTGATCTCGTTGTTGGGGAATATGCTAATTCCTCTCTCTATCTGTGAGCGCCTTTGCCGAGCGGGAATGTTCAGCTCAAAGAAGAACCAAACACACGTTGATCAGAGTTTCTTTGAATTTTCATGAGAGCTATTTTTGGACTGCCTCTATTCAATTCATATGCTAACGTCTACAGACTAGCGATCGTAGACCGAGCGGGCGCTCAAGGGGGTACATATGTACCGTGAATGCACAACAAAGGGTTGTGAAACGTCAACTCGCGACTATTACGGTAGAGGGACTCACCAAATGCTGGCCAGACAGAAGAGAATCAGAACCATGAGCACGAATCGGGTACGCGTACCGAATGCGTTGATGTGCGACTTGTCGGAAGACGGCTTGCCGACTTCCACATTGCCATTAGTAGACGACATCTGAAAACAAACGCAGAACTTAGCAACGGAGCAAGTCTCAAACACGCCAGGGCGCTGAGGAGATCATCGGAGACTGAGTCGCGAACCGCCAAAAAACTCCTCCCTCCGCTCGGTCGGTTGCTGCCCCTCCGTTCGGTTGTGGAACCATAATCCTTGCCGCTGTTTTATAGCCGATGTCGAAGCCGTACGCGTCGCTCGAAGGCGGAATAACAACTAGCATCACAAAAGAGATTGCTGATCGTTGTTGGTACGCGCACGCGCGCTGCCTTCTGAACTCCGAAGTCTCATCCCACCTACCGCCGGAGGTTACGCCTTCTCAGTCAGTCGCCATCGCAGACCAGGAACGTTTAACTACTAAGCAAAGTCTGCGTGAATTCTGCGTTTCCGAGCGCGTGTGCAATGCACAAGTACTGTATTGGGTGACAAAAACCATTAACACTCCGCAATTGTCCATAAAACAGAGCGTGAGGGGAAGCGTTTGATCGCTAAACTCACTGCCGACAGCCTATGATCGACCAATTCTGAAAATAGTAATCGCACATTAACATCGTTTGTTGTGACTCTGATGTGTGCCGCACGGAAAAACTTGTTTTCCGCCGGGAACTTTGAATCGCGCGCGCTCACTGCCGATCCCAGTAGTTGAGGTAAACGCCGAGCTAACACAGATTTCAGCGGCTTGGCGAATCTCGTTCTTCTGTCGGCACGTGTGGATGAGGGGGACAAAGTTGAAAGGTTAGAAAGCATCATCGTTCTGAAACGCATAACAAACGTCATCTATGGCGCGAATTGAGCGATGTTTCGGCAGTCTGATCTCATAGGTGCCAGTTTACGAGAACAACGGCAATCTCCGAAAAAATGCCAAAATTAGCAAATGTGATTCGACGAACAAACAACAACAGAAGGTTGTTGTTGTGCCCTCTCCAACAGGTCTACAATAATGAATTGCGCACGTGAAGAGAGCTGACATGAAACTTGATCTCTAATTACTTCGTGTGGAGCTCTTTGAACGTTACGTCACCAATGTTGGGAAATTGAGCTTTTTTTCTCCAAATTTTGACGACCTTGATTCGCATTCCTTGACTCTGCGCTTGAGGCGAGAGGGATTTCGACAGAACCGAAGGTACCATGGTGTTTTCGGTTGGTTTTATGGCCATATTTTTGGATTTTTGCAGATGTTTTGACGCGACAAATATAACCTAACCGATAAACAACTCGTAAATGTTGCGTTCTCAGCCACGCGAAAACCATTTTCTCACGAAATGCTCAAATGTACGCCTGTCAACAACAGCGCTTTCAAAGCAACGTCTGGGGATTTGAAATAGAGCTTTGTCAAACTAGGAATAAAGGTCGATTCGGAAGTGAAAATATTTGTCGTTGATCGATTAACGATGAGCTCTGCCATTCAACTGTATCAACTTCGCCTGACGTCATTGCGATGTAAACAAATTCGGCTTCTGTCAAAGCTGAATACGTACATGGACGGCATTCAAAGGGGCTCGGTAGGGCAGTGTGAACCGAGCTTAGTGAATCGGCACTTCACGAAGAATTTAGCGATTCTGCCGTTTGAGAGCCTGTGAATGATCTACAAACTGTTCGTGTTCTTTGCAGTCAAAAACGCGCTCGACGATGAGCGCGGATTACTGAGATCATCCGGGCCACAGTGGGCGGCGGTATCTCCCGCTAGAGTCTCTGCTTTAGTCGCTTTCAAACAATACAGTTGTGTCATCTGACAGCGTTTTCTCCAGCTACAGTGTCATGATGCGGAACAGTTTCTGTCGTACAGTGAGCAGTTTTCAGTTACAAAGCGCTCGCCAAGCTCTACAAGTGTTCCCAAGTGAAATTTAGCTGGCATAACTGACGGACACTCGGTTCTTTCCGGCAACTTGCAACCCACAATTGTAGTTTTGTACTTAGACCTCTAAACTCACCATACACGCATCAATGTCCCTCTCCCTTCCGTTCACATCGATTTGAACTTTAAATTTATGCGTCATTCCACTTCTTTCAAAGAACAGAACGGCGCGAACGAGGTTACAAGTCATCCTAATCGACACACGATTCTTTTCCGCTAGATTTTTGGAGGAATTTGCATAATTTCCACCGACGGTTCTATGGTCGTTTGCTCGTCCGTGTGCCGATGTGTCAAAGTGCATGCAAAAATCGAACTTTGATTTCAGTGGATTTGACGGCGACAGCGGGAACAAAAGGATCCCTTTGTGTGGCTTGATGGCGCAACAAATAGCGCTCAGAAAAAAACAGATATCAAGAGTAGGGAAAAGGTCGATTGAATCAGTTCGGAGTGTTAAATTTGTTTTCACAGACGATTGCGCGACTTTTGCTCTCTCGACTTGATTGTGTTCGGTTCAAGCTAATGAGGAGTTAAGTTCAGCGGACATGAGGCAATGCAGAGAGTGGACATCAACGGTTGACTACTGTAACATGCAAGTGTTCTCTTGTCACGGAGCGGAGGATTGCTGACCCTTCGATAGTCGATATACATATGGTCACGTACTGTGAGAGTACAGAACGTCGATACAGTCCAGTTTGTGCGTTTTCCAAATCTTCGTCTTGCTTGATAGCATTGTTTTAATCTTAAAAAACAAGAATCACAGCGGTTCAGTAAGGTCCCAAAGCGATTGTCCTGTCGCATTGCCGAAACTAGTGTCGCATTGCGGCATAACGCATTTCTCTGCAATCTATTAAAGCATCAAACCAGTTTTGTGCAAAAACGCGTGGCCTGTATTAGCGCTACAGCTGGCTTCAAGCGACTGATTGATTGGATAGCTGAGATGTCCGTTCACGATCTGCAACACGTCGAAGGGCAAGATATCGAAGAGACGCACTTTGTCATTCAGCATGATTGGTTGCAGGCCTTCAGGTAACTGCAGTAGTAGGTAAAGACAGATTGATGAATGCGTAATTCTAGAGATGTTGAGAAACAGAAAGCTCGTAACGTCATTGACGAAGACGAGGACGCTGAAATTCCCGAGCCGACGTTCTTTGTTGGCAAACGAGGGCCAAATCAGGAGCGCTGCGACTACAGCACAGTCTACGCTGATCCTCTGATGGAGAACTTCGATGTAGAGCAGCAATTCAAAGTTGTCAACTACAACGCAGAAGATGTTAGTCGAAAGATCGATGACCGTCTTTGAATGAATCTAAATGCGTTTCAGAGAAGCATCACCTTGAAAGACCTTCATTCGGACATCGAAACAACGTTCTATTCACGCAAACTTCACTTTTTCGGACCTCACAAGTCAGCGCTCCTCTCCATTGACGGCACTGAACAAGCGCACTACTTTGTTTCATCTGACGAGGCCGGAAAAGTTCTTTTGTGGAACGCAACAAAAGTGGGAGAGACGAATGTTCTCCGTGAAGTCAACGGACATCTGATGGACGTTAATGTCTGTCGCTTCTTTCCCAACGGCGGAATCTTGCTCACTGGTGGCATGGATATGAGCGTTCGCGTTTGGTCAATCATGGAGACGCCAGTTGAAAACGTCTGCACCTTCGTCGGTCACCAGAAAAGCATCACGGATCTCGCAATCATCGATGTTGGAAAGGAGGTTCTCTCTGCTTCGAAGGACGGCACCGTTCGTCGATGGAGGTGCGCCGGTGAGCAGTGCATTCAGACCTACCAGCTAGACGCTGGCAGCGCCAAGGCTATTTGTTTGATACCTTGTAAGTCGTTGCCTATCACTGATATTGCCACATGACCCATTCTTTTAGCAAAGGAAGCGTTTGCCGTGGCGTGTGAAAACAACGCTGTTGTAGTCTGCTCGTACAAAACTGGAGCTCCTGAAACGGTAATGCCGCTTGCAGAGCCAAATTCCTATTCACTATTTTCAGCTTATGCGTTTCCGTCTCAACGAGACGTTCCGACCGAGCGCCCTCACAATTGTCAACGATCAGTTCCTCGTTGTCGGATCTGAAAACGGCTCGTTAGCGGTGATCGACATGGAATCCAAGTACGTACTGTATTTCTTATCTTATTCTTACAGTCCACTCTAGAGCTCTAATCAAACTGATCAACACCAAACGCAACGAGGTCACTTGTCTCAAGGCAATTCCTGAAAAAGAGTTGGTCGCTGCCTCGTTTGGTAATCACAACTTTTCCATTTATTGACCTTCTAAAACGCTCGAATTGCAGATGACGGATCGATGGTGTTCTACTCGTACACTACCTTTAAGCCTCTCATCGAGCTGTGCAACGACACGGAAACCGTACGCGATTTTGTCTACGTTCATTCAAAGTTCTACACTGCGTGCCGTGACGGAGTGGTCCGCATGTTCACAATTTGAAGCGAACGCTGTTCTCCACTACTACGATACGAGGTACTGTATTTTGTCGACCGGTTAAAACAGAAATAAACCATTATTTTCGTCCTTTTTCACTCGAAAGCAAAACGAGATTGAGCGAACAGCGTTGAAAGTCCGTAATCCTCAATTCAAACTTTGAATTCTGCGCTTTTTTGTCTTGATTTGATTGTGATATCGGTTTTCTGTAATAACCTCAATTTGGCTTCTCGTCTACACGAAATGCAATCGCGCAAATTGCGTTTAGTGTAGACAAATCGAATATTGCTTCTCTGCGCGCATTCAGAGAGTCATCGTCTAACCCAGTTTTCGAGAAGACGCATTCAGATGCAACAACACAAGATGACAATCTATCCATGTTGCAAGGACACGGATGTTCAGCACTTCTTTCGTACTATTTATAGCAAATTCCTGTCTTGTCAGATTGCACTTTTGGAAGGTCTTTCGGTGTTCCACGATCACATGACCCTTGTTTGTTGCAACAAAAAACAACGTGTGCTTCACGAGCCTATCACCATCTGACATCTTCTCGTTGACTTATCACGTTGTTGCATCTTAGAAACCAAGTTTCATCGCAGCGTTTGTTAACGCAATGTTGTGTTTATCGCACAATTCCTCATTGGACCCTGAAAATGTCGCTGCAACTTCCGCACTGTCACAGTGAGAAACATCTAATCGTTCTAGAGCCATCGTGGCTCATCGAGTTTTCTAGCAACATTCATCTCTCAAAGGACTTTGACGGATTAGCAAAATGAATTGCTTTCAGTTCACTTCAACATGAAACAATGCCCACTGAGTGGAAAGCACTTGAAGAGCGGCAATTTCGAATTGCCCTCTGTCGACCCAACAACATGAACGACCGACAACTATTATATTCTCGTTTTTGACGACACAAACTACCACAACACGTCAACTATGACGACCGTTTGGCAATCAATTGTGCGGTCTTAATTGACGCTGTCGCGTCCAGCTGCGCCGTTCAATGAATTTTTCATGTGTACTTGGTGGAAGTAACAACAAAAATTGGGTTTTATTGCGTTAGAAATTGGCGGCGCATTCATCAAAGTACGAAACTTCGTTATCAGCGTTTCCGTCCGCTTCGTCCGTGGTAAGCGGTTTATTGCACAGGAAGGAGAAGCAGAGTGAATTTGCATATTCCCACTCCTCTAGGCGCAAATAGTCACAGTTTAAGAAGCATCTTCCCTCTACGACTAGTACGAGAGTGGACAACCATGCAACCAGAAGTCAAGTCATCTTTATTACACACGAGTTATTCGAACAAAATACAACGAAAGTTTGTATTTATGCACAATAATATTAGGCCTAAACATTAAAAATTCTTTGAGCGCTTTGACAATACCATTCGCCGCACGACGTTTTCGTTCACAAGATTGCAGAAAAAAAAGAGAGCGAGAGAGCGGAAAACAAGCGTCTGACTGAGTTTTGAGCATAGCGCAGGTTGCACGCACGCATAGTTTAGCGGCGGCGGACGAGCGGAAAAGAGGGAGAGAAGAAATGCGGAAAACGAGAGAGAGAGAGGGAGAGAGTTGATTATTACAGAGATGGCACAGTCTATAAATGCTGCTGATGGAGACAAAATGAGTATTTGGCTTGTGATATGGCATTTGTGCACAACTTGGACACAAAGTTCACTGACTTGAAATGGAAATACACGAATCTAGAGAGGAAGAACGCGATGTAGCACGACAGAAGAAACTAGACGATTAGAGCGAGCGAGAGCAATCCTAGAAGCTAAGACAGAGATAGAGAGAATAACTTTCTGTTTTGTCTCTACACGTAGAAGTGATGATGAACTGGCTAAGTTGACCCATTTGTTTGTTGGTTCTCTCTAGGAGTATATGGTAACGACTTCAGCACCCGTTCCGCGAACCAGTAACACACGTTCAAGCCCTTCGGTAAGCGCATCAATGAATTCCATATCTGCAAAGAGGCTTCTTTTAGAGTACAGAACAGGCTGGCTGCGCTTACAGTAAGTGTCGGAGCTGTTATCGGAGACATCGCTAGGGCCAGGAAGGTTGACAATCACCAGGGCGGCTTCCTGGCTCTTCTCACGCATCAGTTCGTTGAGTTTCACGGCAGCGTGCATCTTGCGAACGTTGAAGTCGGTGTAGCCGAACAATCCCGGCTTCTCTTTTCCGTTGCCTCCAATGTGATTTGTGACGATAACCTGAAATGAGCGCCAGTTATCTTCAACGTTTCGATCGCTATACGCTACCACCTCGTTGTCTTCTTCGCTGAATCGGACCTTCGGCTCATGGTCGGTCGGCTCCTTCTCCTCCTCGATCGTTTTCGGTGGCTGCACGAAGACCTTTGCAGCGTCGTCCTCGTTGATTCGCGACAGTTTACGTTCGCGGACGACTTCGTCCATCTTCACCTGGATATCGCTGCGTTCATTCAGATGCATCTCCTTCAAGAGCTTGAAACGTTCCTCCATCTTCAGCGTTCTTTCGTACGTGTAATCGGAAATGTCGGAATCGAGCTAAAATCAACAAAAATGAGAACGTCAGCTTTGCGGAAAGCGGAAATACCATATCGATGACGAAGACTTGAGCATCAATACGGAGATGATAGAGGAATGTTTCGAGGTCTTTCTTCATCTGGACGTTGTTGTCGTCAATGTGTGAAATCGTGAACAAACGCAGTTTCGTGTTCTTCCACACGCGATTCTGTTTCAACAGGAAAGGCAAAAGCATGAGAAGACCGCCGTCGTGCACGATCCACCACACATCGAGGTATCCGCTGAGCTTTGCAACCGATGGCGGGAACGTGTGAACGTTCTTGGGCACGAGAATCGCGCATTTCGCAGCGGCAACCGTTCGAAGCGAGTTCACAAACTTGTGCGTAACATCCATCGAATGATCTTTGTTCCATTCTTCGGGCCAAACGACCATAACCGTGTTGTGACGTAGACCGCCGAGGCCGGAAGTCTGAAAATTTGCATGTTTACTCGGAATTTGCCGCGTGTTTTGATCGCGCCGCGACCGAAAACACAAAAAGTGCGCAAACAGAAAACTTGCTTGTCGTCCTACCGTACCTGAATCAAACACGACAATCCCTGGTTGTAATTCTCGGAGACGACAACGTCGCAGAAGCCCTTAATCTTGTACCGCTTGATGATCTGTGATAGCTTCTGCAAACAGAACGACCGAAGTTCATCGTGTAACGATCGTCGATCACTTTTTCCGTTACCTTTGATTGTTCGTGCGCTTCGTTGGCGCTGCGGGTGAAGTCCCCTTCAAGACAGTGCGCCACCAGGGTTAGTCCCTTGCCCGCCTTCAGCTGCGAAACGAACGAGAAAAGTCCGTCGACCACACGCGTGCCGTTTGCGGGTTCGTCGGATCCCGGATTATCCGATAGCGCCTCTGGCGGACAGACTACGAGCAGCTGAGGGCGCCAATTCTTCGTATGTCCCGAGGCCATGTCAATATTCAAAAGCGCAAATCGCGCGGTAGACAGAGCGAGACCTTTGAGGCCATCTCCCCACTCCTTCTCCGCACCGGCGTACTCGATGTACTTGTAAACAGCCGCTCCGATGACGATGGCGATGAATGCAAAGTGCCACGCGCTGATGAACATGACGGCGATGCAGAGAATCGCGCCGATCATCGAGAGTGACCAGTGGAAGTAGCGGAACGATGGACGCCATCCTGGGGATTTGAGAAGACTCTGCAGGGCGCAGGCGGCATTCACTCCCAGATAGCACATCAAGAAGAATCTAAATTATGGCGCGTTGTTTTCGTTCGTTGCAGCGGAATATTCCGATCTTACTGAGTGATAAGTGCGGTGATGTTTTCAATGACTGCGATGAGAATTCCGCATTCACAAATGAGGAGCGTGAGGATGATGGCGGCCACTGGTTCGCCTCGACGGTCGGTCCAGCGGAATTTGTTGATGAACGGGATAACGTCATCACTGGCGATGGCCTGAAGCAGACGAGGTGCTCCCGTGAGACTTTGCATTCCAGCGCCGACAGTTGAGAGGAAGCAGCCGACCTAGAAACGAATCATAAAAGGTTAATATTGCGCAACTTGCAAACAGCGCGACCTACCAGAATTACCAGTCTATGCGGAATGGCCAATTCCGAAATGATCAGTCGCCCCATCGCGGATTGACCGAATTTGTCCCTGATGAACATTTCGGAAACCGAAGCGCCAAAGAGGAGAACACCGACGATGTCTGAAACCATAGATCTCTGTTTACGTCAAAGACGGTAATTTCGTCTGGAATTTTTTTTTTGAATTTGCCCTTTGTGTGAATGTCCTGTTTTCTGAACTGTTCGCAACTGTCCGTCTGCCGCTTTGCCCTTTGTTCTGTTGTTGTGACCAGGCTGCCCCCTCAAGATTGGACTCTTGTTTGTCACTGATTGCTCGCTGGGCGCCCCTCAATTCTATTCTCGCACCTCAAATCACTTCCTATCGGTGTGCAAATCGGCGGACGCCGGTGATAAGCGCCTAGTGATAAGCTATAAAAAGAAACATTAATCATAAAATGAAGCGTTGTGTGTTCTCGGCCCGTATGATCGACGATTGTTGGTTTGATTAGTGGGTCGTACAGCTCGTTTTTTGTTGCGAACAAACACTTACAGACGATCGACGTCGAAATCTGAGCGCCAAGTGTTCCCATCGGAATCGATTTCGATGCGTCGCGGAGATTTCCGGATCGATTCGAGCCGGCCATGATGCCGGTGGCGGATGGGAAGAAGACACCGATCAGTATCATGAAAGACGTCGTGGCGTCAGCGTAGATATAGTAACCCTTGGCGGTGTCTTTGTTTGCCCGGGTTTTCTCGTTCATATCCTTCGAGAGGACCTCTCCTTTGCGAAGATACTTGCTCCAGAGGTTCTGAAAGAACTCTCCACTGGCGATTCCCGGAATCGCGGGTTCAAGACGGATAGCGTGACTGTTGCTTCCTTTCCATCGGAAGATTTTGCTCATTCGGTTGTAATACGGGTCGCATCCGGCGTTCGCCATCGTCACATTGTCCGAGCAGAAAAGTGGTTTGAGGCCTTCTGCAGTGCAATTTGGTATGTACCCAAAGTCCTGGCTGTATGTCACGAGATCAACGGGCCGATCGCCGACCATACAGTATCTAAAAATAGCCACTTGATGATATCGAATTCGCCGTAAATTGTTGTTGCCGCTTGAGCGGCGTCTATCAATATGTGCGAAAAAGATACATAATTCAGCAGGCGACCGTCGAGAAAGCGGAGAAATGGAGAAAGAAGAAGAAGAAGAGATAGTTTGAAATTAAGATTTAAGAGATAGAGAAAAGACTCACGAAAGATTCTCCGATCCGTTAAATTTGAGAAAAGTGCCGATGAAAGTACAGAATATGCAGACAACGACCACCAAAACCGCGGGAAGTGCGAACTTGTTCACCACTCGGACACCAGCCAACACAATGCAGCCGAGCAGAATTAGTAAAATGGTACCGTAGACACGAAAGTTGTGATACATGTCATCAAATATTCGCGCTTGGGGGTACAGGTAAAGCTAGAAAGAGAAAAGAAACGCACGAGCCGTTTAGTCAACGCCAGTGCAAATTAGTTCAGCTCACCAGGAATATTTCCACAGCACCAGTAATGTACATTGAGCCAGCTATAGTGGTTCCTAGGTAGAAGAGGATGCCGACGGCACCACCGAGCTCGGGACCCAGGTTCCGCGAGATCATGTAGTACGGCCCGCCGGCCGGAACCACCCCGTTCGTGGCAATGGCAGAGAGTGAAATTGACGTAAGAAAGGTCTGAACAAGGAAAAAGTGATTGAGGAGGGATACTGTACTTACCACAGAGCAGCATATTATCACAACGAAAAAGGCTTGAAAGATTCCAGCAGTTCCCACGATCCACGTGAGACGAATGAAGAACAAGACTCCGAAAATGTTCTGGAGACAAGGGAGGTAGACACCCATGATCGTGCCCATTTGTGCTGCCTTTTTACTCGGTTTTCCCTCGGCATGTTCTTCTGCGTTTGGTAAGACTGCGTTGTAGAGCGAGAGCGACCGCAGCATCTGACCGATTTTCTGACCTTGAGTGTTGTACTCATCCTGAAATCATCCAATTTGTCTACTGTACTTTGTAAGATCCTCTCTTTAATTTCACTTCCTGGCTTCTAATGCCTCCTCCTCCATTCACGGCTCTTGAATACGAGCGCTGAGACGTTTTTCGGCTCTCCGCGCTTAACCTTTGCAGCACTCAAGAGGTCATCCCATCAAGAGGATAAACACGAATATCTTTTCCGGGATGGATGAGGGAGCAGACCGCCCGCCGTCGGCCGCCGCCGTTAATAGAGCAATCAGCAGCGCCGCATTAGCACAAAAGAAGGAGAGGTCAACCGGTTACGTATGTATACAAATTAGAAGATAATCACCCACTTCATAGAGCGCGAGCGTCTCCTCTTTCTTGTGCAGCGGAATCCGTTCGTTCTTCTCGACGTCGTTGTTTCCATCTGAAACTATGCAATTCTGAGCACATAATCGCGTTTTTTCCTCTCTTTTGTTTTTGTTTCTCTCTTCATTTGTGGATTGGCGGTTCGCAAAACAACAAAGAGAACAAAAATGAACTCATCTACAATTCTCTGCGCTTTTATTTGCTATTCGGGATTGCGTGCTTTATGCGCTCGCGCGCGCGCATCTCACACGCATGATCGAGTGAGCCTAATGAATAAATCACAAAATTTTCGTTGGTTGGATCGAAAACAAACAACTGTTTTCTTTTATGCTTTTTTCCGAAATTCTACGCCCGATAAAATTTTATTGGAAGCGAAGCGTGTGCCGCTCCACCATATCAATCACAATTTATGCGAATTCGTCTTGCGGTATAGTTGAAGTCTTCATTAATTATTCAAAAAGGACCCCCTAAACGGCGTTTTATGCTCTTTTCGCTCCCACATCTCTGCGCTCTTTTTGTATCCCCAAATTTTGGTCCATCGCTACGAGGTGAGAGGCCTCTCAACTCGTCATCACTCAACAAAACAGCGAGAGCTTGTCCTCTTCAATTGTCTTGTCGTGCCGAAGAAGGAGCGTTCGTTGATGGCCCAAGGATTTTGTTGTCCAACCGCTGCGCTCGAACAATTACGAAGGACGGAGCAAGAAAAAAAAGTGAAACGGCGCAGCGCTGAAAAGAACTTTTGGAGAAGCGCTAAACCTTAGAGACCTCCTTCTTCTGCAGCTTCTTCAGCACCTCAAGAGGTTTTCATGGGGCCTCAGAGCGCGCGAGAGAGCGCTTTTCCAATGCCACCGATGAACAGCGGCATCCGCGAAAATCTAACATCGTTTCAAATTGGCTGAAGCTTTTGAAATTAAATTGATTTCAAATTGACGAAAGAGAACTGCTGTTGGCCCACGGCTTTGAAAAGGACTTGTCAGAAAAAGACTCAGAAGACCCGAGCGAGAAGAAAATATTTGTCGCGCGCGCTGTTCGAAATCCGCAAATGAGTGGCGGCAAGATGAAATAATCTTTTGAAAGACACTCAAATTTGAGGGTTCCTTCCGTTACTTCGTCTCACTTACCGAGCAGCGGAGCATTGACGGCCGGCGGCTCCGCCGGAACCGACGACACCACAAACCGGGTGGATGCCGTCTGATTTGTCGAGGACATGGCCCCTTAGAGGTCGTGAATAGTTTGTTCAGAGAATGCCGATCCGGTGGTCCGAGTTTGTTCGAACGCCGGCGCGATGTCAATAACTGAGAGAAATGAATATTGTTAGGATAATAGCATAAACATTCATAAGTAAGCGTGAGGGTGTTGGAGGCAAAAAAGGGCACCGAGAGAGCGCACACCACAGTAGGGGGACGACGCAATCTCGTTTGTTCCTCGCGTGGGGCCTCGTGCGCCGCACCGCCGCCACCAACAAAGATCTGCTAGCCCGTTGTGGTGGCTCGCTTGGCTAGCTCCCGCCGACTTGGTTTAGCCTGGCTACGTCGTCGCCTTGCGTCCCACCTCTGCGACTGCTAGTTTTGCTATGCGCTAGTTGATGATGCAGTTGTTCTCCCGGGTTGTTCGCGGTGACGACACGACGGTAACAGCAACGAGAAGACAAAAATATGGAATTATCGTCTTTAAGGTGAATTAACGCTAATAAACGAGACCCAAATAGATTAGTGATTGTTTCGCTCCCAAAAAAAGCCGCGCTTTGAAAGCGAAACGAGGGCGGTAGCTAGCCGCAGCTGCAGAAGCAAAAGTTAGAAAACGCCCGCAAGTGTTAGACCCAGCTTATGACTCGAGCACCGCCGCTCGCTGGCTCATGAACCACACCGAACTGATTATTGAGCCTTCATCACAGCCGCCGCTGCAGCTAGTTGAGGCCCGTCGTCGCCGCAGCGAACGCGCTCGTGTAGGAGATTAGTTCGGGTGAGGCGAGAGCGCGCGTGTGCGTCCGTCGGGCCGCATGTACAAGCACGGCGTGCCAATTAATTTGTTCTCGAGTGCAAGCAAATCACACAAACAAGATCAGTTCGAGATCACAATCGCCGCCGCCGATCACGGTAAAACTCGCCCTTTCCCGTCGCGCCGCGCAGTCGCCGTCGCGCCATCGTCGCAATCAGCATTGCGCGGTGGTCCTCTTTTCAGACTTTGAAAGGCGAAAAGGGGGTTGGACTAGACGATACCGTAAACGCACGAATGAGCCATAAAGGCGTCGAAATTGCTAGAGGGGCAAAAAGTGCGAAGCAACTGAGGAAGGAGCGATTTGAATACGGAAGACTCGGTACTAACTGATCGCCACAGCGCCCGTTTGCAGCACCGTTTCACGTTATCACACCCCCCAAATCGTTGGCCTCCGTTGCGTCATGTGTCACCCCTCCCTATTGAAGTTTTATCTCTTAGTTGGTCGCTCTTTCGGTGATGAAAATTAGTGTGAGGCGCATCGGAACGCGGCGACCGACTTAAGTAGCCAGCGGGAACCATTAAACGACGAGTCTACCTGATCATTGCACTTCAACTCACCACACGAGGGCAACCGACAGAAGCAAATTAGCAATTAAGCAATGTTCTTGTTGCATTCCCAAGGAAACACGCGATCAAAATCAGCTGCAAGCGACCGGTCAATGTATGATCACCGAAGTCGGCGCTACCGTCTGAGTCAGTCGGCACTCTACCCGGCGGCCAACTCATATCGCATGTCGCATCTCCCTCTTGCGCGCTGTCAGATCAAATCATCATGACAATGGAATCAGTCACTCGTACTCCTTCTTATTTACTCTGCCCGGGACAAATTATTTTTTCAGCCGGCCTAATCCATATACGCAATTCAGGAGGAAGGAAAGAACAGAGGAACGTGGAAAAGAACGTCATTCAAGCACTCAAGCAATGCGAAGCAAACCGCGCGCTGGCGGTTCGGGTCGAGCTCCGAGGACCTCAGGAGGAGTCGGGGCGCTTCAGGCAGGATTTGACATAGCCCTGAACCTGAGTAGCGCCTCAGGCGCGTATGTCATTTTGTTTTCGATTGGAGAAATAAATTTGAGAGCTGTTTACCATAAAGCGGCCGGCACCGTTGCCTGTCTCTTCGCGCGCACGCTCGCGCGCGCTGGAGAGATATTATCGCCTCCTCTTCCTCTCCTCCTACTTCATCAAAAGTACAATTAAAAGTTCCAAAACAAAGACGGCGGCCGGCCTCTCTCATCCTGTTACCTCCTAGCTCGGGCACGTCGGAACATTTCTCTCACGATCAGGAGGGACCACGGACTTCACGCACCCTCCGGACGGCTTCAAGCCCCACTTTGAGTTGATGTGTATGCGAATGGACACGAACTCGGGTTAATTAGCGCTTTTCGTGCTTCTAACAAGACGTAATCAGAGCTCAGGGTAATTATGGACGGTTCTGATGACACGACATGAGCGGGCGGGCGCATCACCCCATTTCAGGGCCATTTCCGTTTTATTAGCAGATAATAATCGACGCAGACGTGTTTTCTTTTTTTCGGTAATTTCGTTATTTTCGGCTTGAGTGCATAGCGCAGACGAAAAGAAGGGAGAATACGTAACAACAACCGCTTCGGCGGATTTGCACAATCGGCAGACGAAATCCGCAACGCACGGAACCACAAATCATCGGTGAACTCGAATCCATAAATGTCGGCAACCACCGCGAACCGAGACCACTTTCAAAGAGGGTGATTCACGTAATCAAACAGTACGACCGTAAAAGTGGATTAGAACAAGCAAGTTTTTTGAGAATAATACGCCAGCTTTATACATACAGAATCAATCATCAATAACAGAGTAACATGAATGTGGATGGCTGATAATGATGATAATAAGTTATTTAGGTTCCGCGTCAACATGGGAGTGTACAATGTATAGAAGTAATAAATTATTAAAACTGCATTGTGTTAATCGCACGTCTGGTGATCGAGTCGGCAGCCCGGCGAGATAAGTTTAGAGCAGCATTAATGGGGTTTAATGAAGGCTCATGCATTAACGAGAGGGCAGCAATACTGAAGTAAGTGTGAAGAACGTCTGAAGCAGCGTAAAATTATTTAATGCATACATTCATTTAAACAAACCTGGGAAGCCGCCGGGTGACTTCACAAATCCTCCTGACTCGGGGTTCTGACAAAAGAGCAAAAATTCGCGTAGTCTATTCTGATCCACGAATGAATAACTTCCTAGTATCTGAAATAAGATCAGAATTTTATTTTTATATTCGATTCCACAGCAGTACAGTTAATGTTGCACCAATCCAAAACCCGTAGCATGTGTCATCAGGCTTGTGTGCCCTACCATGGAACCCACAGTCTTGTTTGTTCAGACACCATTTCCTCAACCGTTCGATTTGTGTCTTTGTAAGAACAGATTCATCCCACAAGCGGCCAAGAAGCGATAAAGTTGCAATGGCACAATAAGTCGAACCACCTAAAAAAGTCAATTAGAATTGGATCAATTAGAATTGGATTCAATCGTACCATGACTTTCCAACCCAGGTCCTTGTGCAATGCCGCCATCATAAGCGATACTTTTCCGGATATAGTCACACAACCTGTCAACACGAATAGCCGAAACCCCATCAAGAATTTTGCAAATAGCAACTGCACAGAATATAAATCGCATATCGTTCTCGCTTTCCCTTCCACGAGCGTAGAAACTTCCATCTTCAGTTTGGCTCAAGCGTACCCCTACCAAAATAGCTTTCTTATCCACGCGTAGCAGATCATCGCCAAGAATCATTAAACAACAAAGGGAGCTGTAGGTCTGCGCTAGATTGCCCGAATCAAAATCACAAAACATTCCATTTGGAGCGGAAGTCAATGAGCCACGGAAACCGTATGCATGAGGCTGACAATCTAAAAGGAGCACCTATAGGAGCTCTTTTCTCATTAGCAAACCTGAAGCCAAACCAAGTTGTAATTTATAGACCCAATCGATACACTGCTTCTTATCATCGGCCGTGATATACGAATCCAAACCATCGAGGACATCTAATCCCGACAACGTGAAGAAGAGGAGAGTTACACTGAAACAAACGGTAATTGGATTTTCTCATCCAAAATTTTTTACTAGATCCGGCGGACAGATCTATTCATGGCACACATTAAAAAAGACAAACCTGTGGCATTCCAGAGAGCCATAATAAGAAGGGAAGCAATCAAAGCATCGTTTTAAGAAGTCTTTGTGCTTCTTCACCAAAAACTCGGTCGAGTGTTGTTGAAGATTTGTAGCTTGAATATCCATATCAACCGCCACTTTTCGTTTACTGCAAACGAAAAACACAGAGAAAACGAAAATATACACGAACCAAATTTTCAATGCGATAACGAATCGTGCCTACGACAACAAACCAAGCTGAAAAGAACTCCGTCGCGTTTATTCATTAACAGTTATAATCTATAACAATGCTACTTCTAACAATCAACAATTCTAACGCCTCAACAACAGCGATACAAATTTGTAAAAGGTTTCCAAATTCAAATTTTTCACTTCCTCCATGGTCTCATAGAATGGAACTGGTTTGTAGAAAGGCAAGCTCTTTTCAACCCAGACAACGTTCTTTACAGCACTCGACTCGGACAGATCCAGAGTGTTTAATTGGAAGGCAACCAAATCAAAGCGTCCGTCAACCAGCTGAACACCTTTTGTCAGTACTGGGTTGGTCAAAGTTCCATCATCGTTAGCCTTCTTTCGGGATGCCTGCGCTAAAGCGGCTCCAAAACAGGTAACGATTGCATTCGCAGCATTCTGTTCACTAAAAATCGAGTATGAAGAGTCCACAAAGACAATGCATAGACAAACGTTGTCCACGGATATTTCTGATTTTGTTCTCGAGCCCACATAATCATGTTAATAGCAAGACTCTTTTGGTTCGCACGTGCCAAAATTGCCTGATCGTTGTAGATATGACTTCGCGATAAGTCGATGAGCTTTCCAATTGGTGCAATGTTGGGCACATGAGCATTCCTAAATTTCGTTCGTGAATTATCAATACGTTCCACATATCCATACGTAAACGATTTAACTTCTTCTGCCGATGCCCAAGGCGTAAGGGCTCCTGACTGAATTGTAAGGTGTGGATGGCTACGAACAACAAAGGGTTGTTTCGCAAATTGACCATGAGTCAAGATAGCGCTCAGGGGTTCGTCTCGGTCGCATCTATATGAAACAACGTTAAGAAATGAATATCGATTTGCAAGCTAACCTCAAATCGTTAAGCAGGCCATCTCTAATTGCCAGTAATAAGACTTGACGGTATATATTATCCAATATGACATTGTTCTTGGTCATCACTGGGATACCGTGAAATCGACGATGCTTAATCCAGAACATTACAGGATCGTGCCGCACTGGCAACTTGTCAAGAGTTGGATCATATCGTTCACCGTGCATAATAGCATCAGTCACACGTTCTTCCATATCGGATGGGAAAGTAAGCTTCTTGAACTCATTAGAGAGAGACTCCGGGAATTTCATATTCTTAACCGCATTTGTCAGAGCACAGGCATGATCTACACCATCTGAAAACGGCTCGGCACCTTCAAAAAGAACGCATTTCGTCTCCTTGTAGAGAACGTGGTCCTAAATATTGAATTTTCATTCCAAATATTAACAGGTTGCATTGTACCTTCTCAGTTGGCATTCGGAAAGCAGGGTGATCAGACACGAATTCGCTTCGAACGTTGTTAGGGAATTCAAACGACTGTCCAGTAGTATCTTGGATAACGGCATCGACAGCCTGCACAGCTTCAGGCGCTCTAAATCCCGGCATCTTTCGCTCATTTCTAGCACTGAGAATCTTCTTGAAAAGGAGCGTGTCGATCTTGCCCCACTGCTTCGCGGGCTTGTATTTGCGGAAGACCATTGAGATCTAAAAGAAAGTGAAAATTCAGTAAATGACGAGCAAACAAGATATTTACAATGGTGCTAATCACGATACGAAACGATTTCATCGAACAAAGTCAGAAAAACTGGCCATAACCAAAAACTGGCGTTCCTGGTCTCATGGCCGGCCGCAGAATAGCCGCACGCATTCCCATCAAGCGCACTGAATTCTATTCGCGTGATTTCTGGGCGAAAAGATCTCAAGCAGAAGAGAATACGTCAAAGCAACTTGAATTTCGAGGAAAATTTGAGCGTGAAAAAGCAAAATCAAATGCACGCCTCGGTCGCGTAGTCGTGCTGGGACCACCGTCGCTAAAATTCAGAAGAGCTTCCAGTTCGTATGGATATTATGGATTTTTCGTGTGGCACAATGCTTATCATCACTATCAACGTCCTCTTTTTCGAGTTCGGACATTCTCAACCTCATCAGCGAGCTTCGGTAGCTACCGTAGGCTGTTCCCAATCACAACTCTTTGGCCTCGCGATTGCACCGAGAAACCGCGTGTGTGGGCACACCACAAGTGCCCCGTTGACCGACAAATGAATCGCTCTCCTATTGTACGCTCCATTTTTCTAGTATCGTTCGTCAACCCCACATCTTGCGTGCTGAGCACTGAATGGATATTTCTGAAGGCGCGTATTGTGGCTGCGTTAACGCAAAGAGACAAGGAAGAAGATAAGAAGAGTAACGGCACTATGCATGCGGTTTGTCAACAGCTCCGCTCTTTCACCTCGTGGGCCTACGTGTGAGTACTGCGAACTGCGAGACTTGTCGCCCTCGTCGTCACTGCATTGAGGCTCGCGAGAGGTCGAGACAACGGCTGTAGCACTGTAGCACCCCCGAGACACTGGCAACGCGCATGCCCGGGCCGAGAAAACGAGCAGAGCGCCAACGGTCTTCAGCTCCTTCCAGAGCCGGAGCGATCCGAGACTCTCGCGCCGACTCTCTGCCTCACTGAAAACGATGTTATTCTAAGATTGCGGCCGTTTTCTTTTGTTTTCCTTCACGTGTTGGAGAGACTGTCTCGAGCTTTGCGCACTGTGTACGCAGTGGTCACTGTATGTGACACCTCGAACGTCGTGGTACGAGTTCGTTTCGACTTCGAGACGAGCGGGTAATCTGCGGGCAATGCGTATTATTTCCGCTATGTTTGGCTGTAAATTCGACGCTTTCCGCTCATCATCGATGCTCGTTTCCTCTCCAGTTACAGTTTTTCATCGCGTTTTTAACAAAAAACAGGAAACAGAAAAGAAGACAACAACATTCTTATTGAAAAAAGAGAGACAGCGAGAGAGGTCTGAGTAAAAGAGTCTTTGAAAGCAATGGATTAATACAATTTTTGTGCGATTTTGATGATAGTGTTGATGTTTTTCGATAATGGAGTTTTGAATTTTTTCAGGACCTATGATTCGATAGCATAGGGATGCGCCCATCTCTGTTCTTTCTTAGCCGTGACTGTCCGGTATAAATTCTGTGAATCCGCGCCATCTCCTCCACGCATTGCAATACTTCGGCTGAAACCACGCCCCCGTATTGACTCCATCTGTGGAGAGTCGAATCACATCGATGGGTTTCGATTGCCGTTGACATTCACTGGACGAACGACATGGCACAGTCCGTAGACGACAACGAAAAGCGATGTCTACTTACTCCAACTTCGCTAACAAGCATCCCTGCGCGGGTGAGATCGACCAACGTAGTTTATGCGCGCCGAATTCCTTATTGTTGCTTCCGTTTTCAGAGCGAAAACGATCTCGATGTCGTCGCTGCAGCTCTCCAACAGCAGCAGTCGATTCCGCTCATCTACAGCGAGCCGGCATTGGCGACAACACGTCTATCCGAAGATATGCCGATCGGCATCGTGCCGAACGCGTTCTCAGAAGCGGCTTTACAGTATGTCTACGTCAACGACAGTGGGATTTCGTCGCTCGAGGACAACGATACCAATGCGAACATCGACATGATCAAGAAGCGCGCTGTTTTCTGGCCTGGAGCAACACCGAAATCGTCCATTCTTCTCAACGACAGCAGGCAGTCGATTCTGACTTCAGCTTCGATGAATGTGTGAGTCTGTGCTTTGATTTTGATTAATTGCGCATTAGGTAAGCAGCGGCCGAAAAATTGTGCGGGTGCTTTTATAACTGTCGGTTTTCCTATTCTTATGCTAATGAGGATCTAATGGACGCCTTTCTCTCTTGCACAGGAACGAGCGCGCTTTCTCCGTTGATACGAATTGCGGCGCTTTCTTCTGAGTGCATCAATATAAACACTTTTGCTCGAAAAACTCAGAACACGCAAGGCGAACACTAAAATGTCACATTTCAGCCGAGCAGGAGGCCACAAGCAGTCATTCAGCACTCGAGAGATACGAGAGCAACATATGCAAATACAGAAGAAGTACAGACCGATGAGGCGAAGGCATTTTACAGATCCGGTGGATTTCGACGGTCAGTCAACAAGTCAATTTGTAATTAATACCGTAAACTTGCAGGAATCCTAAATATAATAGGCGGGTGTTCTTGGTGGCAAATCTGGGTTTATCTACTAATCAGTCTTCAACAAATTCCACATGCGATGTTTAATCTAAGCGTTGTCTATATGATGTACCAACCTGATCACTGGTGCCAAGTGCCTGGATTCAATAGCACTGACAATTCCACTCTCCTGCAGATCGAGGACCTCATGAATACGTCTGTCGTCTTTCCCCGAACGAGAAACAATCAACGAGGTGGCAAGGATTTCCACGCGCAGGTACGTTTTCCGCGATCAGTTGCTATAATAGATGAACGCTCGTTTCAGTGTCATTACTACGATCGAGGCGAAGAGTTCTACGCGCAACTACGAACATACACCATTGCAGAAGCAATACAGATCGCGAAGAACACGACGAAGGCGCCGATTGCAAAGTGCGAGCGGTGGGGTTACGCGCAAGACGTCATGGAAAACACAATCGTCACGGAATGGTCGCTTGTCTGTGACGATAACGTTAAGCGCGCTCACGCTCACATGTTCTATGCGTGTGGTTACCTGGTCGGATGTTTAATTGGCGGATATGCGTCTGATCGGTAACGACGAGCTTTGGGTATACAGTATTGGTCATACGGTAATTGCAGTTTTGGTCGGAAGCCGACGATCGTTGGTTTTGGGATTCTATCGTCAATGTTTGGATTAATACTACCGTACTCCACCTACTTTCCCATGTTTCTGTTCCTGCGATTTTGCGGTGCCGTCTGCAACGAAGCTGCTGACATTGCGGCCTACGTGTTGTGCATGGAAGTTACAGGCACAAAATACCGAGCGATGGTGGGAAGTTTGCTACAAGCGCCGTGGGCTGTCGGCTACGCAACGCTCGCTCTGGTTGCTTACTTTTCGAAGACCTGGGAAAGGACGCAGGTGGGTTGAAGCGTTGTGTGGATGGTAGCAAATGACTTCTCTTGTAGATTATCACCGCCGGCCTGCATACAGTAGCTGTGTGCCTCATTTGCGTACTACCGGAGAGTCCTCGCTGGTTGATCGTGAACAATCGAGTCGAAGACGCCGAACGCTACATCAGACGCGCGTGCCGGGAACCACCGTTTCCGTTCAGCTTCTTCAAATTCAACAAATCTTCCCTTCCCTGCGACCTGGAGCTGGTCAAGCACGCTGAACAACGCAAATGGACGAAGAACGCGAAGCGTGTGAACCTCATGCATTATTTCCAGTCAGGAATCCTCTGCGGTCGGTCCTGCGTCATCAGCCTCATCTGGATTGCGACCGCTCTGGTCTACTATGGACTTGTCATTGGTATGCGTCTGCAACAAATTAGATCTAAATGGTTGACCAATGTTTCAGCGTTGTCCGAAACGTCTAGCCCTGGACGCGCACTCTTCAGCGGTAACTTCTTCGTTAACAACGCGATTGCCGGAGCGATCGAACTGCCAACGTTGCTGGCCTGCGTCTATTTGATGAAATTCGGGCGAAAGATGTACGTTTTTTCGCTTTCGACCCCCCACATTTCCTACGTGTCCCATCGTTTGTTCCGCAATCTAACGATGGCTAATTTCGCTTCCCCGACCAAAGTGCCGAAAGTACAAAAAATATTGATTGGCCGCTTCAGCTTAATTGGAGTGCATGTCCTGTTTATTTCCACCGATTCGAGGAAGAGGCCACAAAATGCATAAACGGAAACTTTTTGCTTCTTGCAAAGTTGCGTTTTGAAGTCCGCGTAGAGATAATTTATTCTCTCAAACGAGCGCAATTTTGATTCATCACCTTTTCAGGTCTCAAATGGTCACCCTGCTGGGCACTGCAGTCTTCTGTGTTGCTGCGATGACGTTCATGAAGGAAGGCGGCGACGACAACGACCAACAAACTCAAGTGGTAAGCGGAAATCGCGCTTTTCACTTCGTTATTTCTCTATTTGCAGCCAGCCCTGATCTGCATGCTCTTCGCGAAGATCTTCATTCAAGGTGCCTTCAACATTCTCTACATTTTCACATCGGAAATGTATCCTACGGTAGTCAGGAACACCGCCGTCGGCTTTAACTCCATGGTGACAAATTATTTATTCTCGTACAAGCTTCTCACTTCGCAATCTCCAGATTGCGCGTATCGGATCTGGGCTCGCCTCCTACGTAGCCATCTCAGCCGATACAACAACTCAACTCGTGCCAATGATCATTTTTGGGGTCAGCTCGCTGACTGCTGGTCTACTTGTCCTTGTTCTTCCTGAAACCAAAGATCAACCGTTACCAGACACTCTGCAGGTGAACACTTTGACTTCAGTTTTCATATTCTGGAAAAGTGCATTTTCAGGACGCCGTCACTTTCCTAAAGGACAAAAGCAAATATCAATGTTTCCGGAAGAACGGCGGAACGATTTCCGCAAATAACCTCGAGGACGACATGCTAGACAAAGACGACTTGGGGCTATCTGTAGGTGGACTCGACACTGCAGACAGCGAGATAGATGAACGAGACGAGACGTATGACACGATTCGTTCGATGCCCTCGCCGACCGCGATTCAAGAACGACGCATGAGGCACACCGCCGGCACGGGTGGGCGAAAGGTCTCGTCGGAATACTTGCGTCAGGTACCGTAGTCGCACACACTAGAGAGTACACTCATGTTTTGGCTTTTAGCTCAGCAAGAATGACTCGTTCACAAGCAAGACTTCTTCTATTTTACAAGATTTAGCGGACATTCAATGTCCCGAAAAGCTCACGGAGCCATTTGATGACGAAAAGTGATGAAACGAATTACGGGATATTCTTCTAGTGTGTTGTGTAACTCAAACTCTACTCTACTGCTAATCAAACTACTACCGCATAATGTTCCCTCAAAGAGAGCTTACTTCTAGGCTTTTATACCTCCACATAACCCATCAGACGCCTTTAATCATCTAACCGCTCATATATCTCTTTCACGAAATCATCTCAAATCATCTCTTGTGAATTTCCTATCTATTTACGCCAACAAAGTCTATTTAGTCTATTTGCGCCAACAACAAGTTACTTTCGACGCTCAAACGCCTCTCAATTGAACTCAGGGAGTCGACTCTTTTCGGTTCTGTGTGATATGAAACCTAAATCCTCAAAAAACCAAGCTATTGTCAACAAAACAGATTATTCTATTCAAATTATGTGCCTACCACAAGAAAGTCGAAGAAAATGGCAGTTTGGGCGTCATAGTATCTCTTCTCACAGCGTTCTCGCTTCTCACATAAACGGTTAGTTAGTCATCGGTTTGCTTCGGGTCATTTTTTCAAGCTTCTCTCGTTACAATTGATTTCTCAGCTCGTTGTACTCTCGCAGCATTTACGTGAACTCGTTGCCTTCTCATCCGTGTATCCTCCTCCTCCTCCTCCTCTCACAATTTGAGCATTTGTGCTATACAATGCCATATCAGCCGTTATTCAGCGCAGCCACTCGCTTAGGGAGTAATTGGTTGAATCTCCCATATTTTTGTATTCTTCTTTCTCTTTTCATTTTCTTTACTTTTCGCGCTTTCGATTAGCCGCATTGTTACTGTTTTATATCATTGTGTTAAGTGATCTAGTAGACGTGCTAAGTTTTGATTGATATTCATCCGTACTGTGTTACCACGATTCTTGATATTAAACGAAATTTCTATTTACGTTGGCTCCTGTAGACGTTCTCGATGTCGTTTGAACCGACAAAAACCAGTACCTCCATGTTCTGTATGCCTCCGTGCTTTCCAGCGAAAGTTCCTCAAGTGCGGAGGAAAACTACGGTAGGCGAGCGGCAACTGCACGCAATCGCTCTTGTTTATTCGATGATCGTATTGCGGAACGAACGCGCGTTAGTTGCCCTCTTGACGCTCGCGGTGGTCAAAAAACGAGAGATAGAATGAATGGATTGCAAACGAGAATACCTAAGAAACCAAAAGCGGGGAGTGTCGAAAAGGAACGAACGCGTCACGTAAGCAGAGTAGAGGCCGGAGGCGAACGCCGCCGACCTCACGCATTGTTGAAGGGTGCCAACGTCGCCGCGGCTTGCGATAGCACTTTCGCCGTAGTGCAGCGACCGCTCTTCCTTTCTCTCTCGTTCGCCTGCCTATCTGCACACGCAATCAATAGCCGTTGTGCGGTTGCGATGTTCATACGTTTGCTTGAGGCTGGTAGCCCTGTCCCAATCCACTTCCTTAAACGTGTGTCCACCTGAACTTGCATTCTTGGTTTTTTGCGCCTCCTCAATCAGTTCGTTCACGTGGCGCTCCTTTCAGACCTCCGCCAGGTGGCATGTCGATGCCACGGTATCCATCAGTGGAACATCACCCTTACAATGTTCCTCTGGCGATACCACCTGATCAGCAGCTGAGAGACGCTCGCCGGAGGTACGTTTGATTGCACAAAAAACGTTTCGTTGTTGTAATTTTCCGTGTGTGCGATCAATTGTTTATATCGTGGTTCGTTTTCGTTGACCTTCGCTTGTTGCAGCAACAACCAGATGGGTCTTCATCGCCAGCCTCAGAACCAGAACTTTGTCTATCAACAGCATCCGCAGTCAAATCCGTCGTCGTCGCATCGTGAGCCCCAGATCAACATGAATCGTCAGCAAGAGCAGAATCAAAGCTACAAGTATCTGAGGGACCGTGATGCAGCAATGCCGAACGTCCATGTGCAGGGACAGCCAGCTCTCGCGCACTATCCCCAAATGCAGCACCAGGCACAGTATCCGACCGTGCAGACTTCGTCGAAAGCTGTTCAAGAAGCAGCATCCTGGCAAATGAATCAATATCCACGGCAGCAGCATCAGCAACCGCAACAACAAGTTCAAATGCAGGTGCAGGATAACCATCAGTATCCATCCTATGACGCTACCATGTATTCGAACCCGGAAGTGCAAGGACTTGCAAACAATTACAACTCGGATGCGTCTGCTTCAATGCTCTATAACGCTCCTCAAGGAAGTTACAATCTTGGCTACAACAACAACAACCAACTTCAACCTGGAGTCCAGAATCCGTACGGTGCTCCCCAACAGCAGATGTTCAACAATCAGGCGACCAATCAACCGCAACAACAACAACTGTACGATCCAAGCCAATCGTTTATTAATTCCGCGAGTTCTGTTCCAATTCCCAGCCCAAACATCCACGCAATGGCATACCAGAATCAAGCGGATACGCACTCATCAAATTCCTTAAATTCCGCTCTCAATACAACAGCATATCCGAATCAAGTTGGGCCGCAAACACTGAATCAGATGAATCCAGTGTCTTCCGGAAGCGTGCGAATAAGATATCCCAGCCAGAATGCAGTGCCCAACCAGTATCCGGTAGCGGAGCAAGCGGTAGCTTACGGTAATCAAGCCTCTGCGCGTCAAAATGTTCAGCAAAGTGGCCGCAGCAGTCAACGCACGGCTTCTTACAGCTCGCAGCCTGATCCGTTTCTTTTCGTCTCGCCGGAGCAACAACTACTTGATTCCTACTCAAGTGGACCGACAGCAGATCAAAGTTTCTACGTCGCGAGTTCTCGACAGGAAAGGAAAGGCGCGAATCAACAGCCGAGCTCACATCATCGCCATCGGGTCGAAAGTCAGTCGCTCCCGGTCCATCAGCAGCAGACATTCTCCGATGTTGCACAACTTCAGCAATCACAGTATCAAATGCAATTCGATCAAGTGCAGTCGGCCACCCTCAACTATGGTCTGCAACACCAGGCGCCATCACAGCAGTCAAGCCAATCGCATCCGACTCCGCAGTCAATTCCTCAGCAATTTGTGTTGCAACCCGAAGTTATCGCAAGTTCAAATCAAGTCAAAAATCGGATTGATATCATGGATGACCCGCATGCTGAGCTCATCACACCAGACTTCAACTTCAACGACATTGAGCCAACTATCGGCATAGCTTTTGAGAAGAAGCTGCCAATGCCCAACGTTCCCACACAAAACATTCAATGTGCGCAGGAAATCTTCCCTCAAGTCAACATGAACATGCAAAATCAGATGCACTGTTCGTTGGGTCGTAAGTCACAAAGTGAGCAGACGATAATCGTAATTCTTGTTTTCAGAGTATGCAAATGTTTCTTCTGACCCCATTATGGATGGGGCCGCGGCCCTGCTACTTGCCCAAAAACAAAGAGCTGCCCACGAAGAATCCGTGCGCCAACAGAAGTTGGCGGAACGCCGTGCTGAGGAGGAACAACGACGAGCGCAGCTCCTGAAAGAACGCGCAGCGGAAGAACAAAGACTGCTGCAGGAAAGAGATGAATTGGAAGCTGAGCAGCGCAGACAAGAAGACGAGCGCGCCGCACTTCGCAAGGTGGAAAGAGAACGAAGGCGCGAGGAAAAGGAACGCCAGCAGCGCGAAGCTCTCGAGAAAGAGGAACGCTTGAAGGAGTACAAACGGAGAGAAGCGGAGGAGAGGTTGAAGCGCGAAGCGGAGATGCAGAAAAGGAGAGAAGTCGAGGAACAGAGAAGGAAGGACGCCGAGGAGCTGCAGCGAAAAGAAGCTGAGGAGCAAAAGAAAAGAGATGCCGAGGAGCAGCGGAGAAGGGAAATTGAAGAGCAAGAACGGAGAGACGCGGAAGCATTGAAGTGGAAGGAAGCTGAAGAGCAGAGACGACTTGAGGCCGAAAAACAAGAGAGGAAGCGGGCTGAGAGGCAGAAGAGGAAAGAAGCGGAGGATTTGAAAAGAAAGCAGCAAGAAGAAGAAGAAGAAGAAGAGCGAAAAGCAAAATTGAAAGCTAAAGAGCGGAGGCGGAAAGAGCTCGAGGAGCAGGAGAAGAAGAAGCAGCAGCAGTTGGAGGAGGAGCAACAAAAGATGCGATTGGAGCAGCTGAAACGTCGCTCAATTGAAGAAAAGAAGCAGGAGCCTCCACCAAAGAGGAGCAAGCTGGTCAATATGTTTGATTTTCAGCCAATCAATGTCCAGCCCTCGAAGAAAGCAGCAGTTGATCAGCCGAAAATTGCAAAGCAGCCTGTCGTTGAACACGCAAAGCTGAAAAAGGCCGCAGCTGTGCACATAATTGAGAAGCGAAACGAGAAAGAACGTCCGGAGCTCCCGATTAAACAGAACCGAATCCGCGAGGAAGAGATCAAGAAGCGGAAGGAATCGTTCAAGGCGCTCGAAAAGCGGAAAGAGTTTGAGCGGACGAAGAAATCGTTAGAAGAAGACAGAGAGAAAGAGCGACAGCGTAAAACCAAAGTGGAACTGCAGAAAAAGCGCATTGAGCGTGAGAAGACGGAAAAACAGCGCGAAGTTGAGCTCAACGAGAAGCGACAAGCTCAGATGGCCGCTCTGAAGAAGAAGAACGCGTCAAAACAGCCCATTCCCAGGTCCTCCTCACTGGTAAAGACCAAGTCAACTCAACTCGACAGAACGAAGCCAACGCCGTTGCCACCGCCGCAGAAGATCGTTGAACCCGCCCCGAAGAAGCAGCGTATGGCCGTGTTAATCGACACCGACTTGTTTGCTCCTTTTCCGCGGAAAGACACTCTCAAGAAGACACCACCGAGTGCGCCGAAAGTTGTAACGATCAAGGTATCTCCTTCGTGGCAGAAGAAATCTCCTACACAGCAGAAAACGACTCCGATCTCCCGCCGCGCAACTCCAACATCGCAAAAGTCGTCACCTGCCGTATGCAAGGCATCACCTTTAACCCTCAAGCAGCACTTCGATGGCAGAGACTCCAACAAAAAACACGCACTCGAGACAAAGTTGAAGAGAAATGATTCGAAAAACGAGTCTGAGAAGAAAAAGAAGACAAAGAAGAAGGAAGAAGCTGCGCCAGAAGTTCCAATTCAACAGCAGGTCGAACAAGTTAGGCCACTGAAACGAAAACTCCGGTCAAGGGGAGAGAAAGAGAAGCTATTCGACGAGCCGCTTCGAGATGAACATCGCCCGGTGTCTGTTACTACTCCACAGAAGGTCCAGAGCTTGGGCGACCCCGATCTCTATCAGCTGGGTTCTCCAGAGGACAGTCCTCGCCAAGGAGAGGAATGGCAATCTCCCCTACAGAAGTCTAAGACGGGTGAGAAGAAGTCCGTCAAAGTCGAGAAGAAAGTCGAGAAACAGCACAAATCAAGCCAACCAGCCGAAAAGGCGGTTCCACGTCTACCGAAGCCAGTCGAGATTCCATCACCGGTGGCGGAGCCAATCAAACCCAAAGCAATTGAGCCTGACCAGAGTTTTGCGGATCAACACCTATCTACTCTGTTTGATAACCGCAATATGTTCGAGCAAATGGTGGCAGAGCCGACTGCAGAGGAGACATCATTCGACCCGCTACTAGAAGAATCACTCGGAGAAGACCTGAACGAGTATCGCGAGTTTCTCGATCTTCAAGTTGACGTTCAGGAGGAAGATGTCAATTTTCTCACCGAAAACATCAACTGGAACGAAGCCTTGTGCGGTCCAAACAGTTTCCTTGGCGCTGATGTCGATCCTTTTGTTCCGCAGGAGTGCGTTGAGAAGATCGAGTCCATGGGCAAAACTATTGTTTCCCCAGCAAAGAACGTGGAAGAGGAGAAGGAGTACGTGGAGGAGAAGATTCCGTGCGTGGAGACGAGCGTCGCAGAAGAGCGCGAGAAAATCGAAGGTCTTTCAGACGTTTCCGACTGCGATGACGACATCACCGAATCATCAAACTATAGCCTTCCGGACTTCCATCTGTGCCAGGAAGCGAAGATCGATTTTTTCCGCACCGAATTGAAGAATATCGTCTCTCGCGTCCTCAAGTTCTGCGTCATCTCCGATTGGACCGCTGCCTCCACTACTCAGACAGTATTGAGCCGACTGAACAGATTCATGGTGACGAGACTGAGCACAAACTCCTATGTGAAGTGTATACCAGCAATCAGCTTCACGAACATGCTGCACTTGTGCGAGAGAAAACAGCTGGAGGCGTTTGAGACTATTGGCGACCAGGGCGTTGTGAACGTACAGTTGATCAATCAGGCGGACGAATTCTACAGAGCGCAGAGACGACTTCACGCTGTCCTCGTCAGTATTTACGCTGCGAATCTTTGTGAAAAACCAAACTTTACCGGTGCGCAGAGCGATGAAATTCGAAGGCAGACCCGCGCGTTCATTCGCCTGTGGTACAACTACAACGAAGAGGAGCTGATTGCTGTTGTAACCGAGATGTGCGTGGATTCACTTAAACCGAACCAAACAGCTAGAAAGGAGGAATTCAGCGTGATTGTAAACGGAATCCTCGAGAGTCTGTTGCTTGGTAACGATCGCAACGACGACATCATGAGGAATAGACGCAGACATCCACCTTCTGAAGGCATTTTGAAAAGCGAGAAAAACTTTTTTGCGCAATTCCTGCCGAACAATGTGCTCACTCTCGATCATCTGAATGATTCGACCTATCTGCTGATCCAGGAGTTCAGTCGGAAAGACGCCAGTGACTTCTACATCAAGGGAAATCAAATCTATGCGAAGAAGCTGAAACGTCCGCAATCGACTCAGTTCGCTGCGGTCAAAACTCCTCCTAGCGCGACTCCGCTGAATCTGAACGCATCGTTCAAAATGACTCCACTTCCAAGAACGTCGAAACCGCTATCAGTCTGTGCAGTGCCACGTAAGCCTCTTTTGGAGTTGCCAGTGCCGGCCAAGAGACCCAAGAGGAACTCCGCAGTCACCATGAACTTGGACTTGAGTGCAAAGGTCGCCGATGAATCCGCCGCCACAGAGATTCCAATTGTTACGTCCGTCGCCGTTGAATCCTACATCTCCATTCAGAGTGAAGACGAAGATGCACTCAACGTCGAATCTTCTCCATTTTCGGCCTCTTCGGTTCCAGTTCGTCGTCCGATGGGCAAGCAAATGCCACTAAGCTTCGTTAGCTCCAGCGATGACGAAGAAGACGATGAAGAATCTCGGGCTTCCGACGCGACCCCCAGCCCAGTCTACGCCACCTATTCCCCGCCTACCACTACCACTTCCCCATCTCCAACTCAGCGAATTCATTACCCTTCTACCGGTAAGCGCATTTCTGCCAAAGATGTCGCCAGCTACGTAACGAAATCCGACTCCGAGTCGGACGATGCTAGTCACGAATCCAAATCTGACTCGGAGTCTACCGCAGATGATAATGATGATGCTACTGGTTCCGAAACAGACTCTGATTCCGAAGTTTCATCTTCCGAATCTGACAATGAAGAAGAATCCGCTCCTCCTCCTCCTCAGCAAACTGTTCTCCCCACCACTCAGCCTCCACTTGCTTGCCAACCTCCCGAGACTCCGATTCGATGGGAAAGTTGCTCACCAACGATTTCCTCATCCATTAAATCACCCCTCAAACTCATCATCAAGAAGAGCGCCCTCACAGGCTCCCCCGCCACTGTATCTAAAAACTATGTATCATCATCTCCAACAAGATCTCAATTTTCCACTCCTCCAAAACCCGTGTCTTTCTCACAAACTTCTATTGATTCTACTGTACATAGACCGCCTAAGAAATCTGTTCATTTCGCAGAACCGTTTGTAGAAATTGCTCCCAGTCACTTTACCCGTCCCGATTCGCAACCCAATCCAATAGCCCAATCGGCTGTAATATTCACTCAGAAGCCGCTCAAACCTGCCATAATCATCCCCAACGAAACTTCCTATACACTTAACGTGGACCTTACAAGAGCTGAGGCAAACGAGTCTGCGTCCGCTACAGTACCGATCCCACTGAATGGAGAAGCGATCGCACAGGATGTGGAGTTGCCCACCGTCAGTGTCACCTGCGACGTCGAGCTGCACAATCGCAAGAGACGTAGGCGCGCAGTTGAAGTTAACGTTCCGGTTCGCTTCTACAACTACGCTGGCCGTCTCACTCTGAAGAGAAATCCGGACGACACGGACGAATCGTCTTCCGATGAATCCGACTCAGAAGAGGAAGAGGAAGAGGAGGAAGAAGAAGAATTCTTTTTCAAACCTCCGAAACCGCGATTGTACGCCTCGCCATATGGTACGCTCATCTTACTGTAGCATCAGTTTATGCAACTTTTAGAACGCGCATACGAGCTCAAAATCCAAGAATTGTGCTATCATGTAAAGATGGCCAACGCGGAACGCCTTCGCAAGAAGCAAGCGGCTCGAAAACGGAAAGCCCTGCGAAAGGAGTCCGTCAAACAGTCCGGTTCACAAATACTATGAATAACCGGATCTTTTATTCTCTTGTCAACATACGGTAGGTCAAAATTGCGCAATTTTTCACACGTACGGTCGATCAATTTCAGTCGTTTTCCTCCTTTGATCAACTACTAACCAGTGTCCTTCTACTTACCACAATATTTCGCTTATTTATTCGTCATTTCGTGTATTTCTCATCCCCAGGTATCATCGTATCCACTCGATTCAACGAAATCAACTCATAATTCGACGCATTTCAGGGTAGTTCTTTCATTTCCAGTTCACAAGACAGGGTAACTTCAACCAATTACGCTTAACTAATGTAGCTATGGTGAGTCGCTTGTAATGGAGCCGCGAACGCACTAATTCGCTTTCATTTCAGATTAACAAATCGTCACTATTTTCTGTACAAACTCTTCATTTCTGGTATTCACTTGCTGGTTCCGCGCTTTCAATGGTATGCCTCAGAAACGCCAGAAATCAGCCAATCTGTGGAATTTCAGCAATTCAACTGTTTCTCTGCCACTACTCGGCCACTAAGAACCTGTCGCTTGCCGAAAGATGCAATGTTCACTGTACTACTGTTTGGGTGTAAATCAATAACGTGTATTCGCACAATTCGTCCGTTTTTTTACCGTTGAAGCTGACCTGTTGCCTTTCGTCTGTCTCTCTGCACACATTCAAACCTATATTCTATTTTTACCCTGTACATACATGTACAATTGTCATGTAATTATGTAAAATCCCGCAAATCTTCGTTGTATCGATCCGCTGTACATTGTAGATCTGGTTGTCTCTCCGCTTACTGGTCCCATAGCAAATCAAGAAACGTTTACCAAACAGTATATATCTCTATAAATTCTTATCTCAGTATTGAATGAACCCTAAGTCTCTTTCTCTCTCTCTTTCTCTCTAACTCTAATCTTTAATTCGCACATTTATCCGCCAATAGCTCTCTCGCAAGGTATAAATAAACTGTGATTCCTAGCGGCAAAGTTCAAAACACGATCAAAGGAGTGACATTCAGGGATTGATGCTTGTTTTCGCAGTTCTGAGAACAAATCTCGTGTCAACGCTTTCACTTTCATCAATCACTATGTGCGATTGTCGTTTTCGCTGTCGTGTTCGGATCGGTTAGTGGAGACAATGGTTGCGAGACCACACACATAGCGAACATTACAGTGCACAGTTATGGAAGTGGAACTCTGGTCAACTGAATTCTCCGGAATTTAAATCAGTCTGCTGTGGTCAAAAGCGTTCTTGTTTCGCAACAACGCTGCGTCGCTATTTGAAGATTAAACTCCTGAGAACCACGCAGAGTTACTTGAAGACAGTGAACAAACGGGACAAGAATATAAAAATGCTGTCGATATGAATTGAAAAGAAAGCAACTGAAAGCGAATTCCTTTGCGCTTGATTTTGACCTTCGAACGCTCACTTTAAACGCGGAAGTTTGGAACCGAAGCTTCCAGGTAATTTTGCTGTTCACACACTTCTGAAGTGACTGATTGCAACTGGTCGGCTCTAGCTCTGATCCTACGTCAATTATGCATTAAAACAATGATTTATATTGCAGTTTGTTGTTGTGTGAATAGAATCAAACAAGATCGTTCCCAGAAGAGTTCAAATCGAATTTATTCTTCACAAATCAATCAAAACAAATACCGTAACCTTCGTTTGGTGTTACTATTTGAGCCTTCTAATTCGAACTGGCAAGAATTTTCATCATGTTTCTGCTGTCATAAAAGTTCAATTCTTTGTTTACTGAGGAGGCGGTTTTACGGTGCCTATCATCGCACTGATTGCCACCGCCGTTCCAACGGCGATCAGCGAAGCGAATCCGACAATAGCAAGACGAATCCGGTTAATCTGAATTGCGGAGGTAAACAGCCGCGTTAAGGAATTTCGTTTACCTTTTGATTTTCGGGCGACACGGTCACGTGGATCTTGCCATTCACTTGGATCATTTCCATATCTGAGGAGACAACCGTGTGGCGGCGTTGCCACCACTGGTAGACGGTCATTAGCTCGTTGATGATCATGGTCAGGCCAATGACACAGAGGAAGGCGATGAACAGACCGAACGCCGCTTCACGGTTGAGGAAACGAGGATCAAAGTGAACGCAAGCGATCATGATCGCAGAGGCTGTACAGTACTCCTCTTTAGAAAACAATTGTGCTGTTCTGCTTACCGGCCATGACCCACGCGCCAAATCCAAAGAATCCGTGCACGGCGTGGAAGATGAATCTGAGCTTTGCTTGCGGATCACATCGGAAAACAGCTCCAATTGGCTGTGCCCAAGCAACAACACAAGCTAGCAGGCCTAGCATTGCATGCACCGAATTCCATTCTCGGTTCTAAATATAGAAACTCTTTGCTTTTCCTGATGTAAAGAGAGAGAGCTCTTTACCAATTCCTGACTCTGAGTGGCTTTCGGACCAACCCACAACCAGTCCTTTGCAACAAATATGCAAACAAATCCCGCGATTGTAGCTACGATGGCGATGATGTTCAGCGTACGATGCACCTGAAATAGAGTCCGAGTTTGCAAACGCATATTCGAGGTGTTTTCATTTACGTGGAACCATAGATGCACACCGAATATCGTCGTATTGGGCCAGTTTCCGCGGAGATAGCGTGTGTATAGCAACGAGATTGTAATGAAGACCATCCAAGCCAAGACCATAAGGATGCCTAAAGGAGAGACTAGAGGCACGAGCGGAAAGGCAATTCAACGACAGAGAAAACCAAATCATCAAAACTCAGAATTGCACCGCGAAAAGTCAGAAAATTGAACCAACCGTGAACTTTGATGAGAGTGACCACATATTCAGTCTCCGGCGCTGCAACCAAATCGGTTGGTGCAACACGAAGCGGAACATTCGCCGTCAGCGGACCACCACCGTTGTCCATGATGCCCGAGTTGACACTGAGAGGAGCGTCTACAACAAGCAAACTTCAGTCAACAACACAGGTAAACCCGCGGACGCCCGTTTGCATTTATTAAAGTAACCCGCGACAGCAAGGACAAAGTCAACACAAATGAATAATGAATGAATTTAGGAAGCGGTCACGCATAGATAGCTAAAGCCACTCAATTGAGGCGCATACCACGTGTACGAGGGAACTGAGTGAGGTCGACGAGTTGAGCGGTCGAAAAGGGAAAATCGGTGCTGCTGCGGTCGAGACTGTGCCGTTGAAGAGCTGAAATGAAGAGAGCTGTTTTCGCAACATCCTTTCAGTAGGTGGCCCTCGCGTCCTGGCGGTCCAGGGCGTGAGATGACAGCTCCTTCGCCTCTGTGCGCGCGCGCGAAGGAGAGTCAACTCTTCCACATAACTAACAACTCACCGTTGTTTGCTGTTCGTCCGGTCGCCATGAGTATGTAAAACGAGCTGTCCAACGATTGGACCTGGTTCGGCGACAAGTTACCCGATGGTTGAATCTGTTGGCGCAACTTGCAGTAGACTCTTCCGTTCTCGTAGCGAGCTTCCACGGTCTGCAGAATTGGCGCTTGTTCGTCCTGAATTTGCACTTAAACCTCGCAGTTGCACTTTGGTTGTCACTCACAGTGGAGTTCACTCGTTTGTTGTATTTGCCCGGATTGTAAGACAGAGATCCTTGGAATGGGCTGTCGTTGAACGAGGCGCACTCGGTTACGGTATCGTCGCCCTTAATTGTGCACTTTGAATGGAGCCAAATTCGATGGCTAAGCTTCTACCATTTCGGTATCTCTTGAGAAGCCAATCGCGACGTATCCATTTGTGGAATCGGGGATTTGAGCCATTAGTTCCATTTCCAGAACGCTCTCAGTGATGCGTGTGTAGGTAAAGGCGCGTAGGCAATTGTTCGCCTGACAACCCTGTGGCGAAAGAATGCATCCTTTCGTGTCGCCGCAGCCGAAAGTTGAGAGCTGCGCGGTCGAAGTCTAAACCTTTTGTTTTCACAAATGCGATTTGAATCGACCTACCGTAACCATCAAGACCAGGAAACACAACAAGTAGATAATTACCATTTTCTGAGCAGAAACTTCACATTAAACGACGCCGACAAGCGGAGGCTATGCAAAATCAATGCGAACAAGCTGGAGGGCGCAATTTAGGGAAAGGTGGTGCGCACGCAATTTTCCACTGGAGTGAGCGGCGACGAACGCGCAGAAGGGCCGCCGAAAACGATTACACGCAATCGGAATGTTCTCCGATGCCACGCATTACATGTGCCCGATGACTTTTGCAAAGGCGAGAGCTGAAAACAATTTCTGTTCCTTGAGGCGCATGAAAACGATGAGTTGTGAAGTGAAGACAACTCAACTCAAGAAGGGAAATCTTCCGCGCGAATCCAGTTTATCGCTTGTTGACACTGACATTCAGTGCCAGGACATTGTCATGACTCATCAGGGAAGAAATGAAAAGTTTGACACGAGCAGAACTGTACACAGTCGCCTGTGCAGTGGCCCGAACTTTATACGAATTTGCGAAAATGTCACGAAGACAATTCTAGCCGCAAACAAACACTCGGTCGTCCAGAAAGTACCACCGGAATTAATGGCACCAAAAACACTGAGGAGGTGGCACACACACGTTGAAGGGCGCACTGATTTCGGCGCTCACGTGAGTGAACTTATTTTTGTTGCTTTTGCGCACATGCTTTGCGCACCTATGTCAACAGTAGTAAGAGAGGGCGAACAACGCGAGTGACGCAATCAACAACAACAGGATATTGATAAAGGATGATCGGAAAACGCGCGTTGTTGTGCTCATCGAACGATTGAGGAAGTCGTAAATTATTGTTTCGCTTTTGTTTAGTGCATTGTCATTGAAGTTTTGATTTTGAGCCGTGCTGTCATGGCGATTTCTAGTTTAAAAAACGTCAACGTTCTGGAAAAGCAGCCAGTAGAAATAAACCAGAGAGAGAGAGAGATAGAGAGACCATCAAGTTCACGTCGATAATGCTCGTCTCGTTTTTCGTGCACACGTGCCAGCCTTCTGCTCTTGCGAAACCTTTAATCTCTGCAATTCTTGTAATGTCGCTTACACCATCTATTAAACTCACATTGACGTGAGAACATAATGATCGGTTTCTGGGATTTCCGTGAGCAAAGAACGTTTGCTGCAAAACGACCTGTGGTTCTGCGATTAATTGGTGCACTCTGAATTACTGTATTTTGTGCGTTAAATTAGTGATACAGTCTATATCTGGCCTAGCTGTGCTTGCGCGCTGTATAATACTCGAGAGTGTTCGCTGCAAGACCAAACTATTGACGCGAAATTGTCAGAATCTCTGGAATTCAGGCTTTTTGTCAGATTCAAACAGTTGCATCGTGTTCGCCGACCTCAAATTGTCCACAAAATGAAGCCTCGCCAGGTGTGGAAACCGAACTGTGTTCTGCGTCTGCGTTTGACGACGAATTGATGCATTTTGGACTGCGCATGGGCAACTCCAGGGCAGCGAACAATCGTTAAAATCTTACAAAAAGCCTCAATTCCACATATTCAGACAATAGTTCGGTCTTGCAATGTACAGTCTCGAGTGTTAAACAGTGCGCAGCTAGGCCAAAATAATTCACTAATCTAAACGACGGAAGTTGGCCAAGATACACAATTTGTGTTTTGATTCTAGCCACTTTGAAAGAGCCAATCCTCCCCTCTCTTCAATGACCAAATTACTCTGCTCGCTCGGCATTCTGACAACAAATAAAGGAAAAAGTCATTACGCCGAGAGGAGATTGAGTTTTGCTGCAAATCTATCCACTTAGGGCTGTGTGTCCTTGTTAGCAGAATTAGCGAAAAAAAATGGAATTTTTAATTTAATTCAAGTTCAAAAATCTACAGAGGTGAGACAAGAACGAACAATATACGACGAAAAAAGTAAAAATCCTTCAATTGAGCCGATCGTTCTTGTTGTCAACATACCTCACGCATTAGTGCCTACGATCCGTAGTTAAGCCACCAATCAAACATTTTAATTCGCAAATTCGGTGCCTGCGGAACAAACACATTGAACGCAGTTAATTGTTTTTCTTCTACTCGATTCAAGTGGAACACCCTCAAAACAATCACATGTACTACTACAACGGAATGAGTCGTCGTTGCGTTACTCTCGTTTTCCTCGCTCCTCAACACCTCAACACATCATTCATCACCTTCATCCGTTTACTCGGGACGACGACGTTGTGTTTGCAATAAAGATTCGCGGATATACACGTCCTCCGTATCCTCAGCGCCACGAGCGACAAACTCGTCGTCCGTCATCTTTGTTTGTCTTTTGAAAACGCGAGTGTCTGCGGGAACGAAGCTGGGCGGCCCTAGTGGACGTCGCCGGTACTGCACGACCCTCTGACCACTCATCTTTTCTCTAAACAATAGAAACAGAAAGCGAAAAAATAACACCGAATCCGACTGCAGTCAACCGTATAAAGCCGCCGTCACTCACGTCATCGCCTCAGTTGTCTTAAAGTCGATTATATTGGTTCGGAACGTTACTGTGGTCAAGAGTGAAACTCCGAAATGAACGCGTTCCTTGTTCTCGCTGTCCTTGGGCCGTTGGTTGTTGCTGCTCAAGTGTACAATCCTCCCGCCATGGGAGGCTCTGTTGGCTGTGTCGTTACCGTAAGCTATCGTTGTGAATATCAACTTGATTGAGTTGCGAGTTGTAGGGCAAAAAACTGTACTCGCACGGAAACTACATCCGTGACTTGGCGGAGAACGAGCAAAAGGATCTGAAGAAGTACAAGGCTGATCTGGCTGTCTTCAAAAAGGTAAAACTCTGGTTCTGTTACCGTTATTTATACCGTAATTGAGCGCAGAAGATCGAAGAGGCCTTCTCGAACGTGGAAAAGATTGAAAACACAAACTCCACCATTCCCCCAATGCCAATTCGTCCCGTGATGCCTTCGTTCTGCACCGGGACCGACACCACTTTGTACATTCTTCCAGGCTGCACAGTGCAGGTTTGTACCGTACTGGCTGTTCGGCGGTGTGTGCAACGTGTGCTTTAGAACAACAAGGTCTACATTGGAAAAGAGTTTGCACGTCATTTGAGCGAACAAGAAAAGAAACAGCTCGACTTGTTTGCCAAGCAAATGGCTGGAGGTGTCATTCCCGCAGCTACCGCCACTGCGACCAAGGTAAAGAGTTCCGAGTGACAATACGGTATTTGGTGGTTTTCTCGCGCATCGTCACATTCATTGAGTTGACAGAGAAATTGACCTTTGATGAGAACGTTTGCACTTGCGCGGTACCAATTAGTTGGTCATCTTATCGGTTGCATCATTCTGACTGTTGCAACTGTGATGTAGGCTACAAAAGAGCTTCAGCGGCAAAACTGCAAAAGAAATCACCAAACTAACACCAATTCCGACTATTTCAAACGCAAAACGTTTCCACATGAAGAACACGTTTTTGTCCTGCCGCCGCTCTTGTAGTCTGACCTAGAAATTTGTGTTTTGATAGCTGTCGTTGTGAATGGTGGTCGACACGAGTACGTCATGGCTTTTTCCAACAACACTCATCAGTGTCAATCACAAAATTCAAAGCAAAACAGCGCCTCTTGTGTCCATTCAGTTCCTCGGGTTTGTGTCTAAACTCGTAGTAAAACGTGGCTTCCACTGATTACATAGTACGCCGTTCCCTTTTATCTATACACGCAAAGCAGGCGGTCAAAGTCTACTCTGTTTTCCATCTCGCAGGTGTGACCTCTTTTTGAAAAAGACCGTAGTTGTGCTGCGAAACGGGTTCGAAATGTGAACTTTGGACCGATGCAACATTCCGTGCTTTAAACAAACTTTTCAGGCCGGCATGACTACAACCACCGTAACCCCGACTACCGACGGAAACGGCCAGATCACTTTGGATTTCTGCACTGAATTCTAAGAATTGAGAATATCTTAATAATTCCGACTTGTGTCTCATGTATCTATATGGCTGTGTTTACTGTATAAAGAATCATCGAGCATAGAAAGAGTTCCAATTACCGGGTGTAATTCGTGTTTTTTTGAGAGGACAAAAACAAGAAAGTCAAAATCACATCCATCAATATGACCGTCGCTGAGACGTCTTGTCAAAAACTTGAAATAACACTTCGTTGACGTGAATAACCTGGTTCAATGGGCGATTTTGCGGAAATGGAAAGTGGGATTGAGAGTGGAAATTCCCAATGGAAACTACCGTCGCGGTGTGGCAGAACGGAACTCGGCAGCGCCGTTTAAATGCGTGATCTTGGGGAGAGAGTGAACGGTGAGGCGACTACGGTCAGAGTCGCTTTCTACTCTTCTCTCAAGTTTCTCCAGTTCACACGTGAGCGTCACGTTGATGATTAACGAGAGTATCAATGAGCAAGTCATGTGATGACGGTCGATCAGCTTCGGGAATCGCGGTGGTTCTATGCAAATTTGGCCTGTTTTGAGCGTCTGAATAGAATGAAAATGAATACAAATCGATGTTTTTTCAGGAGGCATGACAGCGGTCAGCTCATATCGGCCATTTAACGAGAACGGATCGAGCGATTACTGTAGGCCGCAAATTGCACTTCGAAAGTCGCCCTACCAGTAAGTACAAGTTTAACAAATTCCTCTAGTTTCACAGGAGTTTTCTAGTTGTTTTCTTCGAGCAAAGCAAAGAGATTTATGTGGGTTACTCGCCCCTAGGGGAACTTCCAATTCCCACTTTTCCTTTTGGTCTGTGCAGCGAGCGCGCGCACGACAAACGGGCGGGATTGGGGAACACCTCAGTTCGCTACGATAGTGAACCTGATGCACCTTGTTATCATCACGGGGTCTTCTTTTTGACCTTTTGCACTGCGTCTTGATGTTTGGTGCCTCGCTCGCACTAAATTGTTGCCATTTGAGAGCACATTTCCGCGTCTGCAAATTGCAATTTTCAGTTTTCAGCTACAAAAGATCGTGATTCCCCTAAAACGAACAAACTCATATTTCCCGGTTGTTTAAGGCAGAAATTCCGTATTCGTCCGCAGTATGAGTGGAACTCCGCTTCTGCTCGCCCCATCAGCTATTCCATTCAGGCATTTGAAAGTCAGATCGCCGGAATTCTCCCAATCGTAACAGTCCAGTACAAAGATCGCAACAAGCCTCCTTTTCTCACAACACAGAATCCTGTTTGCCCTGCCCCCACTCACGACGTGGAGACTGTTTTCAGCGCTTTAGAATGCATAAAAACTCAACTCTCTCTCAAAAATCAGTCGATTCCCGCTACTACGCTACTGTAACTCTCTCTCTCTCGTATTTCAGAGGCGTCAAACCAGGAGCCATGGTTCTCGACACCACAGTAGTTGTGGAGAACGGCCTCACTGTTGGCGTTTCCGCCAACGGAATCGCGCAAGCGAACGAGTACGTTCCGCTGCATCGACGCATTGAGAAGCAAGTTGCGAGTGGAACTCCGTTCTTCTCGCTCGAGTTTTTCCCTCCGAAGACTGTAAATGGTGTCGCCAACTTCTTCACTCGTTTGGATCGACTCAGGGAAGGAGGACCGCTGTTCGTTGATATCACGTGGCATTTGGGCTCCGATCCAGGTAGGCCAATGCAGCTGTCGGAGCCAATTATTGCTGTGTACAGCTAATACAAAGAAGGAGACATCGTCGAGTTCCATCGCCTCCGCCTGCTTGGACTACTGTCGTCTGGACACAATGCTCCATCTCACCTGTGCACAGTACACCAAACAACAAACCCTTCAATACTTGAAGCAGTGCAAAGAAATCGGTCTTCGCAGCATCCTAGCGCTTCGTGGCGATCTTCCGCAGCACGACAACAATCCAGTACACTACAAATACCGTGCGCTCGATTTGATTCAATGGATCCGCGAAGAATACGGTGATTACTTCTCGATTGGATGCTCCGGGTATCCCCTCGGTCACCCGGAAGCTCTCGGCTACGAAGAGGATCTCCTCTACTTGAAGGCAAAGGTTGACGCTGGAGCTCAATTCGTGGTCACGCAACTCTTCTTCGATGCTGCGGTCTTTGAAAAGTTTGTCAGCGACTGTCGCGCTATCGGCATCACCGTTCCTATCATTCCAGGCATTATGCCAATTCAGGTATGTCTAGAGGTATGCAGCAACTAACTGGAATTTCCAGGGCTACGAGAGCATTCGTCGCATTGCTGACCTCAGCAAATTGGTGATTCCGGACGAGATCATGCAAACCCTTGAGCCAATCAAGCATGATGACGACGCTGTTCGCAACTACGGTACTCATTTAGCGATCGATATGTGCAGAAGGATTCTGAGTAACGGCACAGCGCCTTCGCTTCACATGTACACGATGAATCGAGAGGGAAACTGCCGGTTGGTCACAATTCGTGGTTGTGGTTTGCATTACTTTACTTAATTCAGTGAGATTCTCAAAGCTCTCGGCCTCTGGACTCAAGAACCAATCCGCAGCCTCCCCTGGAAGCCGCATGGTGGACATCACCCCATCCGCTGTAAGGAAGACGTTCGTCCCATCTTCTGGTCCGCCCGGCCAAAGAGTTACATCTTCCGCACCAAGGATTGGGATCAGTATCCGAATGGCCGTTGGGGAAACAGCAGTTCTCCTGCGTTCAACGACTTGAAAGACTACTATCTGTTCTATCTGAAGGGCACTCCGACCGACAGCGAGTTGTCGAATATGTACGGACGTGAATTGAATTCGATCAGCGATGTTCAGAAGGTTTTCGTCAACTTTATCACCCAGGAAGCGAACGAGAACGGCGTTAAAGTGCGCTATCAATCGACTGAACGAATCTCAGATCGTTTGCTTGTAGGTAACTCGCCTTCCATGGAACGAGCAAGAAAGCGGAACTGAGCCGGAGACAAATCTCATCAAAGATGAGCTTCTCTGGTGTAACAAACACGGGATTTTCACCATCAACAGTCAGCCTGCGGTGAATGGCGCCCCATCCGCTGATCCCATCGTTGGCTGGGGCAAATCGGGTGGATACTGCTATCAGAAAGCCTATCTAGAGTTCTTCATTCACAACAAAACGGCAGAGAAACTGAAGACCATCATTGAAGCTGACTACCCACAGCTTAGTTATCACATGATCAACTACAATGTAAGCAAAACCTTTCTTAGTTCAATTTCCAACTCGAATTCAGAGTACTGTGGAGTACACCAATCGGTGACAGCACCACTCCAATCGCCGTTACTTGGGGAGTCTTCCCCGGATCCGAGATCGCTCAACCTACCGTAGTTGATCCGCTCTCTTTCCGTGTATGGAAGGATGAAGCGTATGATGCGTGGCTGACCACTTGGTAACACAGAAACAAACAACTAATCCTGAAGTCATCTTTCAGGGCTGACATCTACCCAGAGGGTTCACAGAGTACAAAGGTGCTGAAAGAAGTCCACGACACCTATTTCCTGGTTACCGTAGTCGACAACGACTTTGTAAAGGAGACCGTGATATTCGAAGCGCTTGAAAAAGCCGTCGCACAGTAGTCAAGAGGAGATTGTTTTTGTATTGGGTTGTGTACATATTTATTCGATGGAGGTCATAAACTATTTTGCATCCAAACAGGAGATCTCTTGAAGCTTCACTTCTCTAAGTTGTCTCAATTCAATCCACGGATTCAACACCGAAAATAACACACGCCAACGCCTCTAATATGCTGGTTGAAATGTGGTCTTTTCATAACAAAACCAACTCCTAAGCGCTTTCTCTAACTAGCCAGTGGCATTTGTTTTGAGCTTCAGAGCTTTGCTCCAAGAAAGTTCAGTAATAAGCCGCTAGATAACAGTTAAATACTACATACAACTTGTTTTACAACCACTTTTTCTGTAACCGTTTCAGACGCTCTCTCAGACGTTCTCAACTGTAATTTCTGCACAAAAGTGCATTTTATGACCGTTCGGTAGCAAAAGCAAATGGCTTACAATCAGCGTCGCCGATCTACCCTTCTCCGGATGGCATTTGAAATGTAACTCTATCGCCTGCAAGCATGAACAGGCGTAAACATTGATGTGTTGTCGGTGACCTGTCCTGCGATCACAAAAGACTCCGATATCAGTCATTGCGGATAAAGCACAGAGTGGAGTGTATTATGCAAAGCCCATTTTTGTTGCTTTGCCTTTCTGTGCGTCTCGAATAGGGCAGACGAAGATTACGCACGTTTGCCTGGCCCGGGTTGTATCGTTCAAGTTGTCGTTGAACTGCGATTTACACGAATACGCAAACTTGAATCAATTGCAAATGCTCTCTGTGCCTGGATATTAGCGCTCGCCTTCAGAAATTCAAATTTCATGTCAGACAATCATTTTCCCCTCCCTTGTAAACGATGCACTTTCTTCATATCCGCTGGTATCTGATTCCATCATGTTGTTGTGACTTTCAATACCGACCGTTTTGCGCGATCATCTTTCTACACCTACTGGCTTAAGCTTCACCTCGTAGACAGCGGCACACGTAGTCATTAAGCGCCTAATCATTAGGCTTCGGGCACGTCTTCACATTCGCCTCCGATCCATTTGCGACGAGATGACAAAAGATGGATAGCTGAAACGCAACCTTTATTGGTGTGATTTGCTTATTTTATTCGTACATCACCATCGAGCTCTCCGAGCATTTCCCTAGAATGAAAAGTGGTGAAAGTGTCAACTAAGGGTCCCGTCGTTACCATGACAAAGCGAGCACGCATCGCGTAACCCAACCAGGCGTACTTTTGCAACGGCTCTTCATCGTCCGCTTAATTGCTCATTTGTGGTCGTCTGTCTTCATCTCGCTCGGTTTCAGGTTGAAAATGCCGAGAAAACCTCACGATCTGTCCGATGAGTTCAAGGCGCTCTTCGAACAAGCCATTCGATTAAAGTCGGTGAGGGGACGGAAGGCAACCCCGATGCCAGAAGGTATGCTTGATCTCAGCGTTTTTCATCACTTGTTGTAATAACTTATAGAAGCGCGCGTCCAAGCTATTGACATCGACTGTTCGCATCATGTTGAGCAAAAGCCGAAAGCGATGCCAAAGGCAAAGTCGACATCTAGCTCAGTCAAGCCGAAAATGCCTCGTAGTGAGCAACGCCGACGCGCCGCTCCGGAAACGCCTTCATCGTCGTCGGCTCCGAAAGCTAAAAAGCAAAAAAGCTGAAAGAGAGCAAGCGACCCCGTTTTCCACGATACTTGATATATGTTTTTACTCGTGTAGTTATATAACCACGGCTGTATGCAACATCGCACTTTTGAGCTTATAGTTGTGACCATCAATTTACAAATAAGTATGTACAGAGGAGAGGGGCTGGCAAAATAGTGCACCTGTGGTAGAAGGAGTTTCTTCGCGGTTCGTATGATTGTCGTCATAAAAGCAAATGATAACGAAGGAGATGAAGAACCAACAAGAAGGGGGGCGGCGTGGACGGTGAGCTATTGGACAACAATTAATTAGCTCTAACTCACCGATGGGAGGAGGAAAACGAGAAAAAAAACTAAAACAATTATTATGGCGTGTAGCTGGGAGTATTATGCGAGAAGGGCGGTTTTGGCGTGAGATATGATAGGTTATTGACAATGAAGGTAAAGTCAGCCATGCAATGGCGTGATCCCAGAGGTTTTTGGTTAGATTAAGTAAAGAAATACTCAAAGTTATGGTCAGCAGCGAGGAGCGGGGAGAAGAAAGCAATAACTTATGAGCAAAAAATTCAGGAAAAAAACTTATTAAACATCTAAGTTGACTAGCCGGAGAGGAAGACGAGAGAGAAAGCTCAGAGATGAAGGAGAAGACAGTACAACTTCGGTCGACTGGCGCACGGTTTCCTAACTAAGACACCGGATTACAAAAAGAGTTGCGCACAGTGGAGAAAAGATTGAGGAAGGTCGTTGAGATGCGCGAGATTTGTACCTAAGGTCCAATATGGTTGAACTGTCCGGCGGCCAGAGAACGCCTTTCCTGCACGGATGCTAAGTAGTCTATGACGCTCTGGTAGCAGAAAATGTACTGTTCCTGGAAAAGATTCGCATTGAAGAGAGAGAAAACAGCAACAAGTTATCCTTACCAGTCGAGTAAACAACCGCGGTCGTTGCGATTGAAGACCTTTCACCGTTTGGAACACATCAACCCGATTTTCCGCTTTTAAACGTTCGAGAAGCAGTGAAACACAACAATAGACGCCAGTTTCCGCGGATCCATCTCTGTAACAATGAAACGAGGTAAATGGTAAAAATCCAGCACCGAATTCCCACCTGCAGTGCAAAATGATCGGCGACGTTCTCGGGTGGTTACTCTGACGTTCGAGAACTCTTCCAATCAGATCGAGCATGGCTTGTGTGGATGCCGGCGCAGCGAGTCCTGTTGGCCAACATCTTGACGCATACTGCGCTACTTCGTGCCATTCTCCGCTCGATTTGTCTTCCTAAACCACGGAAAGTGATAATTTATTGCTCGCGGTTAGTCCCCATAATGTGGTCTCAACAGTCCCCGCATCAATAACAAATTAGCTCAGAATCTACCTGTTTGGTGAGTACCAAACAACTGGTTCTGACAAATTTCACCTATACTGTATCGATTGATCGAAGATACTAACCCGGAATTTGTAGTTCATCACTCGCATAACAAACGTCGGATGCGTCTCTTCTCGGACGAGCCGAACAGTGACATCGCGATTCGGACCGTAACAGATTATCTTGGAGGGCTCTTCGGGCCAATACTAAAATTCCACCAATAATCGATCGGTTCAATTAATGAAAGAGACAATTACCTTCTCGCTGGGAGCAAAGTCCTCTTCGTTTGAGAGCATGACGAGTGTTGTGCAGTCCTGGTCGTTGATCATTCGCCAGAAGTCATAGCAAGTGGAAGCGTTCATCGGATCTTGAGCGAGAATATACGGGTAGAAGTAGCCCTTTGCGTTGGAGGCGTTGATATAGGTGTTTGAATCTCCCAGAAGAGGACTGAGGACGACACGGTTCCGGTCGAATGGCACTGCGTAGTCAAATCTATTCCGAAGAATGTTTTCGTCCTTCGCAGCGAATGTTCGCGGTAGGATTGTATCGAGAGTTCTTTCTAGTTTCTGAAAGACAGTCGCTATTTACAAAAACCATTGAAGCATTTGATTTACATTAAACTCAATCTCAATTCCAGTCAGCTTCGAGTCTTTGTCGCCACCGCCACCGATTCGAGGGAATTTCGAATTCTTGAGCATTGCCGTGGCCATCGCACTCACACTCGTTGTCCCGCTGCTTGTAGTTGAAGGCTGGCGTTCGCGGAACGGCAGTTTCAGACGTTCAAAGTGAGAGTTGAGTAAATCAGCGTCCATGTCCGTATCGCCGAAGAGGAGATGCTCCGAGAGAGCTTTGTAGATGAAGACGTACTGCTCCACTGACTGGACCATGAGATTTCGCTGTCGGCGCATCTCAGAGACAAAGCCGAAAATGTCAATCTTGCTTTGCTCAGCGCACTGATCAAGCACGCCGTCGATGGCAACGAATGTTCCAGTTCTTCCTACACCGGCGCTGAAATAGAATAGAATCATCATTCCCGAGATGAAATTCCTCGAATCCTACCTGCAGTGGATGACAATAGGATAGTTATTGTACTCGTCGAGTTTCCTCAATTTGTGCACAAACCGCAGCAATCCATTCGTAGATTCCGGCGCTTGATAATCATTCCAATCGGTATAGTGATACTGTATAATACGCCGGACTTCTAAAACGGTATCTTCATTATTGCCGCCAAATATTTCTCTCCTTCGTACCTGGTGAACGCGTTCCGTTGGTGTCAGAAATGTTGTAATTGCTCAGCTTGTTCGTGCTGCTCTTAGACGTTCGTGAACTCAGAAGATTAGGGACATTCGCGTAGTCAGAATCCAGATTCGAATCCATGGAGCCGCCAATCTCCGAGAGTGGTCCGTTCATGTTTAGAGGATCCGTTACGGACGTTCCGCTATTGACCAAAGAAGGCACCGACTGTGCCATCGCTGTGCTCCCGCGTCTAAGGAACGAATTTCGGTTTGTTCCCGTGTGAACGAGATCGAATTCGCGAATGGTATGATCTGCGTAATAAGTCGTTCCTTGTGCACGGACTTCCAGCTTGTTTCCGTGACGACTGCTTTCATCGGGCCAGTATTTGCTGCATTTGACGCGGAAGCGCTCACTCAGATTTGCGACCATCACTACAACTCTGACGTCATTTTCCCAAACCATCCGCCAGAAGTCGTCTATTGTTGAATCCAACGGCCCTTGAGCAGCGATAAACGTCTTTTTGTTCTTATAACCCTGAATCGCCAAGATTACAATACGCATCTCTGCCAGAATTCCTACTTTGATGTAGTTCGCGTTAATGTAATCGGAGCTATCGTCGTCCTTAATCTTCTTTAATTTTACACGCGTTGCGTCGTAAGCCTTGATGTCCTGGTAGCGATTCTTTTGCTTGTTCTCTTTGCGATCACTGGCAGTGGATTCCATGCTCTTCGCGTTCGGCAACGCTTCGAATTCAGCAGTGAAGAGGAAGTCGGTGTCGCGATGGCGAATAATGTACTCGTTGGGCAAATCTTCCATGGAAATTGGTTGGAGGCCTTGGCGGAGGAGATCGTGATCCTTGCGGATCGGACAGAAGTGCTTGATAATACCGTGTTTGTGCAGAAAGTAAATGATGACTGAGAGAAGACCCGTAAACAGCATGAAAACCACAAGAAATAAGAGCACGATAGAGCCCACTGACTGTCCATTGTTTCCGACAACTAAATTCAAGAATAGAAATCGCATTTCACTCATTCCGACAAACCTCGTTCCGGATGCAAATACACGGGTTGGAAATACGAACTGAATCCGTATGCCGGATCGCTGGGCTGAAGCTGCCTGTGTCGCCTGCTGTATAAGCTACCGTGCTCTTGTTCGTATCCCATCGGGAAACGCAGATACGGTGACCGCACATGCGTCCTCCTCATTCGGTGGGTAGCGAATTGGAATCTGTTCGCGTCTTTCAGCAAACTTTCGTCGAGATCAACTCTTGCAATCATAAAACCAGTATATTTCAAATCTGTCTTCAGTGCGTGGTCCTCCGCACGATGCCTACTCAGGTACAGTACGTTGCACGCTTCCATACCAGCGGTTGTGTTCCCGTCACCTACTACCGTCTCCCGCGGATACTGCATGTAGCTTTCAGCAATGTACGCAAAGTACTGCCTCTTCGGTTCACCATTTGGCTTCTGATTATTCATCATGGCCTTCGAGAACGAATCCACCACCAAAGTGTCCGGGTGTGGGAGCCCATCAATGGAAATATTTGACAGCAACGGTACGATAGCGAGGTAGTAGCATCTAAACCCAGTGTTTGAACTCTCGCAAATTCGTAATTTTTGCACTTACGCCACAGGGCCGTTTGTTTCATCAGGTTCCGTTGGGAAACTCAAACCAAAAGTTGATCTTCCATTTCCTGGTGCCAGCGATGGTTGCTCTATGTGGTCGGGTTCGGCGTAATTTGTGACGCAGTGAGTAGTAAAGGTCGACGCTTCGCTTCGTCCCGCGGCGTTTTCCGCCCAGACAGTGGCTGTGTAATTTCTATTTGGTTTGAGAGGACCGAATTGACAGGAGAAGAATTGATTAGACGACATGAAATCAATCGGATTCAAACTGCTTTGAGGGTCATTGATGTAATTCGCGCAGCGTTGCTGAACAGACTCCGGAAAGTGATCGGCCGCGAGCGCGCCGCCGGGAGATGAATGACGGACAGCGCCGCGAACGGTTATCTGAAGTTGCAAAACGTGCAAATTGAATGGAAATTTAGGAGAAACGATAGTGAGAGATGCGATAAATAACTTACGTAATACTTCGTGATCCAGCCATTAGTGTTCACCGGCGGAAACCATTCTACTTCGCATTGCAACAACCCGTCTGCAGCGTTGATCAATCGAATATCTTCTAGAACTGGTGGACCGGGAGCTGGAATATCTCGCATAATACTGACAATTCGCCTAATTGAGGAACATACGGATTTCTGATGTTACGAACTGATGTGTCATTTGAAACGGCTCAGTTTGGCCATCGGTCACAGTGATAAACAGCGTATAACTCTGTCCTGGCTTCAGTCCCGGAATTACAAGCCCTGGTTGTGCGTGATTTTTCGACCAGACTTCGGTCTTGTCTTGACGCAGCAGTAACCTGGAATTCAACATAAGTACAGCGAGATTTTTGAAGGAAAACGCTACCTCAAGTCAATCTTCAGCATCGGACCTTCGTCAACTTCCCATTTGATCTCAGCGGTCGTCGCATTCGGCATCACCGTGAGATTTCGAATCATCCGAGGAACTAAACAAACGATTATTTGATGGCAAAAAAAATAAAGAAGAAATAGAAATTCATGCAGTAGAATATCGTAAGCAATACATATCATGCAAATTCACATCACGGAAAGCGAGAGAGGTGTACAGTAGTGTTGCAGCACTAATAATGTCATGCAATAGCTAATAACGTGCATATGAGAAACTCATTCTAAGGCTCACATGTACTGTTATCCTTTCTTGTGTGTTCTATTCCGGCCTCTCCCTTTTTCCGGCGAACAAAAATCTCCGATACGTCGCCGAGATCCGGCAGAAAAACTGATTCGAGCTCGCTCTCTAAATCATTAGAAGAAACGCGGTAAACTGCGACGAGGAATCACGGAAATCATGAGTGAATACATTGAAAAAACGCACCTTTTACGAGGAATTCGATGGTGGAATTGATCGAGATCTGTAGATTCCCTCGTGGTTTGATTGTGCACGCGTACGAACCAGAATCTGACAACTGAGCGTTGGTGATATTCAGTGTCCAACACTTGGGCGAAGACCAGTCGACATCGTCAACCTCATTGTTTTCGTTATAAGGTGTTGATGACGCTTCGCGCACAACAGTACCGTTATGAACGAACGTTAGCTGCAAAGATCAATTCATAGGCTGAGGCTCATTCAATAAGCGTACGCGTACCCCGTAGTAGGGAACAACTTCACGCGGATCGATGTTGATGCAGCAGAGAAGCATCGCCTCCTCGCCGCGATAGACCGAATCCGAGGGAATCGCAATGCCGAACACTTGAAGGTCACGTTTGTCACATTTCAGCGGAAGTGAAGACGTCCGGTAATCGCCCAGTTCCGTTCGAATTGTCGATTGGTATGAGTCGAACATAGGAGGACATACGCAACGCTCCTAAAATTGGAAACGATGAACGAAATTTTGCAGGTCGTTAATTGCTTTTGTTGAAAAAGTGTCGTTTTTCTTCTTTGGAATTTCACAAAAAACCACTTACGCGATGACAGATCGGCGGAGGCATCGTGTAGCGTCGCTCATACTCGTCACCCATCGTGAGGCAGTCGAGATTCTGTGTACAGACAAGAGGAATGGCTGAACATGAAAACGAATGCGATATCGCAGGAATGGAGGAGCAGAAAACTTACTAATCGGGCAAGTTGTTGGACACACGCATTGGCCTCTGCCATCAGCGCCTTTCCGGCAAACGCCCCGGTACGTACAGTCGTGATCCGCTTTGCACACCGGAACATCTGCAAAAGCAAACTGATGAAATATGCGACAACTGATGAACAAAATTCAAATTTGCATAAATAAACGCGCGAGTTTCAAATTCCCAGGAGTAACATTTATAAGAAACAGAACTCAAATCGTGCATTGCCTTCAATTGACTTCAAAGAACGAAACTCAATGAAAATCGATGTTCGTGTGAAAAGTTCCCGAATCAATTGCTAAGTAAGTCGCGAAAAAGCAAACTAGTTCATAGTTTAAATTCGAACGATCAACAATCTGTTCTCGAATTCCGTTTGCAAGCTTTTTTGCGTTCAAAAATAGATTCTACAGTATAGATTCATACCAACAGATGTTAACAGCACGATTTTAAGAGTAATAAAGAGTTTCTTAACGACTTACCGAGCTCCGCTGCCCCTTTTGGCACGATTTCTGGCACTTCCATGGGCGATTCGTCAGGGAACGTTGTCGGGATGGTATTTCGCTCAAGCGGTAAGCCGTTGGACAACCTCAGCAGAATAAAGAGTAGGAAGCAGAAGGAGCGGATCCATCGAGCCCGCATTTTTGTGTGGACGGTCTCACAGTGATGTGAGCTAGTCGGGGAACTTGTGGAATCAGCGTAACAGCGCTTGTTCACCACCACCACATCTCATTGCAAAAGAAGTCGTTGACGTTTCGGGAAACGCACAATGGAGAGTGGAGAGAGGAAAGAAAGAGGAAATAAAAGATAGAAGAAGTTCGTCACTCTCGTTTCGAATATTTTTTGAAATCTGAAAAGCGAGAAAGAACGGCATTTTACATAAATCAGATGCCCTGTAACGCGGCAAGTACTAGCGAAAGGGAGAAGAGGCAGCAGGAAATGCACCAACACCAACGCGTCATCAAAGATATCTGTCATCGCGACGCTCCTTTGAGAGACACGCAGTAAATAAGCGAAACAAAAAAAATCGCGGCATGTTGCATTTCGAGACGCGGACTGCGCTCTCGCGCAGCAGTCTTCTTCTCTCCTTCCCTGCGGCTGTTGCCACCTCCACCTGGACCTGTCAGTTCTCCTGTCGTCGCTTCCGACTCTTTTGTACCGAACGAGTAGTTAGCCGATTACTTACTCAAATTACAGTAATTGGCTTGATGTGCCAAGCGGGCCAGTTGTCACCTGAAGAACGAACATAAAATGACTCAATTAGCAGTGAGGACCGGGAACAGTCCTCCGCAAAGTGCCTGCGAACTAGGTGATCGACGTCCCCAGAACAATTAGGCCGTGGGAAAGAAGCAAGGACTACATTGAAAAAAAATAATTTTTTCCTAGTTCGGTCGCCCGGTGATCGTGAAGTGTAATGCAAGAAAGTTGGTGGCAATGTGATGGCGGTTGGGTAAATATGGGTAATCATCATCAGAGACGAGATGGCGTTGGTACAGTGGCAACAGAGCAGTCTTTGCTGGTTGCGACGGACGAATGTGGTTGAGAAACGCCGCCATGTCGTGACGCGTGGGACAGCGGAAGGAGACAACGACGGTCGGACGAGGTGATGGGAAATAGTTGGTTGTGAGCATCGAAAACGACATCGCATAACTATCCAATTCGGTTTTAACTTCTTCCTCAACTTCCAACCTCTACATAAACTATTCATTCATCTTTTCCTGTCGTGCTCGCTGCAGCTGAGAGTACATTATTCTTTCCGTCCGTCCATCGCAGGGTCGGCGGCGAGTGAGTACAAATCGGCGGAAGTCGGCAAAAACGATCGCGATAAGGAAAGAAGCGCCGCGATGCAAAAGTGACCACAGTGAGCGCGGAACGTGATTTTTCGCGGCGGGATTCACAAGTCGGCGTTGCTGGTTCCGAATCGCAGCGGATTCGTAACAGCGCAACAGTAACCAATATACTATACTACAAACGTCGAACAGGACAGGGGGGCAACATCACCCATAATCATGCGCGATCAATACAGCCAAACAAAAGGGGACGGGGAGAGGGTCGCTCGTTCCTTCTCTCTCTCCGTTCACACAACAGCAGCATCAGCAATGGTGCGCGGTGATGCAGATGGTGTCCAGCGCGTGATGACCGCTAAGAAGCACTCGCCAGAACGTCATTATACCCAACAGCAGCAGTAGTAGCAGCAGCAGCAGCGAGCGCGACCGGCGCCTAAACATGTTAATTAATATAGACGAATAAGCATTCCGGGGAAGAAGATTGCTTTCTTCCCAGATCCCTGCTTCGGTTCTCCTGCTTCTTCCGCTCCACCGCCAACCGCGTAACCGAGGACCACAGGCGACAATAATGCAGCGGGGACAGCGTCCTTTGGGTTTAGGCCTGCCCGCTCACGAGATTAACTACTTATGCAAATGGCTGCTTTAGCTCGTTACGAATATGAGGTCCAAAAAGACCGAAAGCAAACCGCCAGGAAAGGATTTTGCTCTGGTAGAGAGCTTTGCACTCTGCTGCACGACACCCGATACACCCAGTATTTAGCTATATCAAAAGACACGATTACAAACACAAATTAACGGCGTCTGACCACTAGGCGAGTAGCAGAGCTCTGATGATGATAAATAAGAATTTGTTTATCCCTCTGTTTACATTTTAAGAACGGAACTTTGAGAATATTATCTAATGACACGGCTGCGGCAAGGCGGTGATTGCCACTCGGGGTTGAGAGACATTCCTCGTCCATTATCTGCGAGACGGATGCCGGAGGGACTAGCCGAGGAACCGGCCAACTCATTTCGAATCTCCTACGCGTGTTAGCACGTGCCGTCATAGTCGGCTTTGCAAGTGCCCAACTGATTTTAATCTTTCTCCTCATCCATCTCTTTCATCGGTAAGTCTCACCGATGCCGCCGATGTCCGCCGCTCTCAGCTTCCGACCACCCACCCTGTGCACGCAGCGGCACGAGGTGCGGAGACGAGCAGTTTGAATTACGGTTGATGTGCAGGCGTCGCCTTGCTCGAGCGGTCGCGCGACGCGGCTCACTTCGCATTGAAATCACCGGTGCGAAGACGAAACAGTCTTATTTTTATATTATTTCACTTTTATCTGCTTTTTCCAGCAAAAATTGTGTGAATTTGCGAACGTCGCGAACAAACTTCCACCGTTCGACTCGCGCTCGACTGCGATTTGACTCCCAAAGCGAAGTGTTTTAGGCTGTTTGAAAATTCGATCTTTTTTGTCGCTCGTCGCTGCTTCCAGCGGTTTCCGCTTTCGTCGCGTCGCTTGTGCAATACGTTTTGAAAGTGTGCTTGAAAATCGTTTGTTTCATGAAGTGACAGAGTTGATTGGGTGAAATGTATGCTTTATTATGCACATGTCGTGCAATCGTGTTATACATTTTATATTCGCTTGTCACCGAAAATATTTTGCAGGAAATTATTGCCATGTCGCGCCTTGTGAGACTGTTTCCTCGCCTTGTCCAGGCTTCAACTCGTTCCTATGCTGCCCCTGCAGGCGAATCGGCCGAACAACTCCGACTTACTTTTGCGTCCCCCGATCAGGTTTGTTTAATTTAGGTTCTATCTATTCTTACCATGCACTGTTGAAGGCTCTTTTCACCAACAAAGCCGTGAAGCAGGTCGATGTTCCTACCTTGGCTGGTACTGTTGGTATTTTGGCTAACCACGTCCCCACTCTCGGAGTCTTGAAGCCTGGTGTTGTCTCCGTCACCGATTTGGAAGGTAACAAATAAGCTTCATCTGCACGGGTTTTTATTTATTTAACGTTGCAGGAAATGTTACGAAGATGTTTGTTTCGTCCGGTACCTTGTCCATGAATATCGACGGATCATGCCAGGTTCTCGCCGAAGAAGCAGTAAAAATTGAAAACATTGACGAATCTGTACGCACTGAACATTCGCTAACTGCTTTCTTACTTTTTGCAATTTTAGCTGGCACGACAGGAGTTTGAAGATGCTCAGCGAAAGGCTGCCGAAGGCGGAAGCGAAGTTGATCGCGCCGAAGCTTTGATCCGTGTTGAAGTCGCCGAAGCGCTCATGAAGGCCGCCAGTGGACAGCAGTAAGCTGCATCTCTTCACTTGCTGTAAGGCAGCTGTTGTTTTGTCCTTGGCGGAACGGTGGCCGTTTTAATAGATGGGTTTAGTTATTAAGAAAATAAAATTCTTCTCTTGGCTTATTGCAATTTTTTTGTATTATTGCGATGTGCTTTCCTCAAGGGTGTTGGCTTTGATTTTCAGGGAATTTAATTTGTGTGTCTATATTTTCTGATATTATTGTTTATTGCAATCTGATATTGACCGATAGGAGATTTTGTGTAGGTGGGCGCAGTGCTGAATGTTTAGATGGTAGAATATGTACTTTGTTGTGAACCTATCGTTTTTCTCTTGATCAGACGATCTCACAATTATTTAATGTGCAGACAGCCATAATTTTGTTAGCTTTTGTTTTATTCACGAACGCGTGGCAACGTGTGAATAATTGCAGGAAGTTTCTTAATGATGGAAGCTTGTGATACCCAATCTTTGAAAGTAAAAGTCTGCGCGAGGGCGTCCAATCCGGTCTTCAACTCCCGACATATCCTGTTCCTTTGTGCTGATGACCCGTACATGTTTTCGATGATTTGCGGTGGTCTGGTTGGGTATTGGATTCTCCAGCGTCAGTGAGTGGTTAGCTCAGTCATGCGCTGCATTTTTGGAATCGTATTGCTTGTGGTATTGGTTCAGTCAGAGCTATACTGTAAGTTCAAGTAAACTTCCTCGTTCTTCTAGCAGTTTTAGATGTATCACGACCCAAGCGTGGAATTGACGCCCAGACGATTGGTCTAATCTGTAATAGACGGCCTGATTTGCCGTACTGTCGTGAGGGAAACGACAGAAGACGGTTTCCAACGCCAGGAGATGTGATGGGAAAGTCGCCGCTAGCTTTTGGAAAATCAACCGGCAATGACGCCAAGTTCGAGATTCCTGGAATCGGCACTCTTGGAGTTGGCAACGTGAATACGGATGTTGCGAAATTTATTCCAGGTTGGTTTTTGTGATATATTCGCTTAATTTGCCTGTGCAGACGGTGCAACAGGTTCTGCGAACGGAGGTCGCTTTGACCTTGACGGGCACAAGTTGGAGTACATGGATTCGGAATCCGCTACTGGATCGGTGAGAGGAAACCGAGGAAGACTGCACATTGCTGGTATTGGAACTTTTGATGTTTCCAAGCAAGCTGAACGTGGATCTGGGTTCTCTCAACTCTTCGAACAGTGTGCGTGGAGTAATATCGTTAGCGAAAGACTTACTGGTTTTTTAGTGTTGCCGTTCCCAGCATCCAACGAAAATATTGGTCGTCAGTTTGAAGCCACTCCGGATCCGCTCTCTCAGCAGAACTTTCCCGAGTTCCGCGGCAGTGCTTCAAGTGCTCCGGCTCCTTCATCAATCTATAACTTTATCCCGAAGGGACTTGCTAGTGCGATTCCTCAGGGAATAGCAACGGCCATACCATCTTTCCGATCGGCAACCACACCCCCGACACTAATTTCAACTGAAGAGCTTTATGCGAAGAAGAGCACAAAAAAAGAAAGCAAAGATGTTGCGCTTGGATCGAAAACCATTTCGGATGACGATGATTTCCCACCTAAGAAGAAGTTCTCTGATACCGATGAAGGATTCATAGAGCAAACTGCGAAAGAACCTGACAGTATTCCAAGCACTCGACCGCTTCCTCTGTCTCCTGTTGAAGTAAGTGAAAACTATTTTATGACGAAGATAATGCTTGTTGCAGATCCAACGATCTGTTTCCCTGAAAGATTTAGGTTTGACTAAAGAAGAAGTCAGCAAAATCTGTGCCAAATTTACTGTTCAAGCCGCGCAGCACTGTTACGGTACTCAGATTGAGAAGGAATACATAGATCGATGCCGTGGATACATTGCTGATTGTGGGGACTACATCAGTGACAAAAAACCACTTGGTGCCATCGCGAATGCGTTTAGTAGTTCTGTTGGAGTGACTTACTACAACTGGGGAATTAACGGAATTCCTTACTATGCTGTCAACGACGAGGGTGGAATCTCCAATGGTCACAACGGGAAAGCGGATTTCGGATCATGGGGAGGCGGATATTCTGAGAATGTCGGAGTACGTGATTTCTGGAGCCAAACCGGAGAATTTGGAGGTAACTGGTATGAAGGATTGTATGGCCACAAAACCGGATGGCGGGTACCCATCGCTCAACAGTTGGGCATCGAAGGCGGTCAAGGAAGTCAGGTAAATCGCGGTTTATCACGCTCTGGCTGAATCACGTTCTTAACAGGTTTACATCCCCGTGAAAGAAGGTGATCTCGGAAAACCGATGGGGTTCTCGCGCGGCTTCTTCGTCGGACCGTACGTGGGAACCGCTGAGAAGGTCGGTGTCGACTGGCTCAATGGCGCTGTATCACAGAGTCAAGGAATCGCGCTTCCCATTGTTGGTGTGAATGCGAATGCGGGTTCGAGCATTGCGTTTCCGTCGCTTGGATCCATCATGAACAACATGGGCTTGCCGATGACTCCTGATTCAATAGCGACTATGTTTCAGTAGAATCTCTACAAAAATCTTAACTTATAAACTCATGTAAATAAATTATTTATTCTAGTTTGGGTTGAAACATTGTGCGAAGTGGTACGCGTTGTGAGCAACCAAACAATATCACTGGAGGTGTGCATTCAGCGCCGGTGGCAGTCATCACTAGCGAGCACACATTGAGCATTCGATCAACTGCTCACCTCATGTCGACATCACACATCTGACGATGCGTCTCGGTATTTCATTTTAGTTTTGCGCTTGTCCGTTCTCAGCAGCGCTAATGAAGATCAAAACGCTGTGTTCTCAAGTTTCTCGGCGCTTCTACGCGAGTTCGGTTGTTCCGAAACGGCAACCGTTTGCAGTGCTTGCCGACAAGGATCTCTCGTTCTTTGAGAGCGCTGTTGGGAAGGCGAATGTGCGAACTGAAGATCTTGACGACTACAATAATGACTGGATGAGATGGTACAAAGGTTAGTTTCTGTAGATTTATTTGTGAAGATCTGCGCTGAGAACTCCACGCCGCTAGCGTCGTTGCTCATCACTCCTCTTTTCAGGTCAGTCGAAATGCGTTCTGTCACCATCAAGCAGTCAAGAGGTCTCGGCTATCCTGAAGCACTGCCATGACCGCAAACTTGCCGTCGTACCTCAGAGTGGCAACACCGGACTCGTCGGAGGCAGCATTCCCGTTTACGATGAAGTTGTTCTCAGTTTGAAGCGATTGAATAAGCACTACGAGTTTAACACAACGACCGGTAGGCGAAATTAGAGTTAATAGTCGAATTATAATTAATTAACCACTGCAGGTATACTCCAATGCGATGCAGGATTCATCCTTGAAGAGCTGGACGAAAGACTACGAAAGGAGGGTTACATGATGCCGCTCGATTTGGGGGCCAAAGGCTCTTGCCTCGTCGGAGGCAACATTTCCACCTGTGCCGGAGGAATCCGTCTTCTGCGATACGGTAATCTCCACGCCAACGTCCTCGGCCTTCGCGTCGTAAGTCCAGTTTGCGAATTAAAAAGTGAAATTCGCTCTCATCATCGCCGCGCGTGTCGTCGCCCGAACGTCTAAGTGAATCTCGAATGATAGGATGAATTATTCTATCGAGAAGACTACTATACATATGTGAATTGATGACGATGATCACCCCGCCGTGATCCATCCATCCTGTGCGTGTGGTACTTTCTCTCTTCCTTTCTCACTAGTCTCGCCGTGTCGTAGCGCACCGCCTTGATTTAAGGAACACGATGCGGAAACCTTGACTGGTTTATCAATTTTTGACGTTCAGGATGTTTCCATTTCCCGCAAAAGAAGACACCGCCAGGAAAACGTGATGAGCACTAACTGCGGGCGGATTGATGGAGAAAACAGAGATCTAATGAGACATGCGCAGCTCTTTTTTACATTAACCAAAATGCATGAAATAACGATGAGTGATGAGAGATTTTATAGGTGCTGCCAGATGCCACAGGGTCAATTGTGGATTTCGGATCCCAACTTCAGAAGGATAACACGGGACTTCACATGCATCACATGTTTATTGGAGCGGAGGGACAACTTGGAGTGATTACAAGGGCTTCCATTCTCTGTCCTCCAGCGCCGACGAGTGTGATTTCTGCGATGATCGGTGGGGCTATGCGCGGACAGACGGTTATTACTGTGTTTGTTTGCAGGTGTGGATAGTTTTGCAGGCTGCTGCGCAATCCTCCGCGACGCGAGAAGATTTTTGGGAGAGATCTTATCAAGCTTTGAAATGATGGACGCCGCGACTATGAAATGCTTGGAAGAAAACGAACAACTCCGCAGTGTTTTGACGTCTAATCCTCCGTTCACCCTCCTCATTGAAACGTCAGGTAGCAAATGCAGGAAGAATAAGCGTTTCTTAACGGTTTCTGCGTATTGAAGGGTCGAATGAAGAGCACGATGAAGAAAAGGTTCAAAAGTTCCTTGAATATGTGATGGAAAACGAGTTGGCTAGCGATGGAGTCTTGGTAGTTTCTCTCATTCTAGCTATTTCCTCATATTATGTATTTGTAGGCAGCGAACAAGCAGGAATCTGCGTTTATGTGGAAGCTAAGGGAAACGGCTCCACTGTCGCTGACAAAGGATGGTTACAATTACAAGTTCGATGTGTCACTTCCACTCGATCACTTCTACGCATTGTCCGAAGCTGTCAAGGAAAGATGCGGCGATAAGGTTCTTAGGGTCGTGACTTACGGTCACATGGGCGATGGCAACTCTCACTTGAATGTTACCGCAAACGGCTACTCCGATGAAGTCGCTAATCTGTAGGTTTCACTCGATAGTTCTGGTAACTAACGTTTCGCTATTTCAGCTTGTATCCTTTTGTATTTGACTGGGTTGTGGCTCATGGCGGTAGTATCTCCGCAGAACACGGAATCGGCCAAATGAAGAAGGACTACATGTCGGCCGGAAAGTCCGAGCGCATCGGAGAGCTCACTCGAGCTCTGAAGCCCATGTTCGACCCACAGGGTATTCTGTCTCCGTACAAAATGTTGTAATTTTTAATTTGTATAAAGTTGTGGTCGAGGCGCCGATTGTTCTGATGAATCTCAGGGAACAGTGCGGTTCATTAATTATTACAAATGGCTTTTTAATATGCAAAGGATTGACGGTTTATGCGGTCGCGTCTTTCTCGCACGCGTGCTCGTCTGTCAATCAGTTTTTTGTGGATGCGATCCGAACAAGTTTGTGGATATAGATATGCCCGCCCCTCATCCTGATCCCACCAGGCTGCATTCGAACGTCTATAAAAGATCCACTGTCCTTACTAGCCGGACATTGCTCCTCGTCCGATGGCTCCTCGACCAACGACCTATTGGCTCTCTTGTTTTCTTTTACTTCTTTCCTCGCACCACTTTGTTTATGGCGTGTATTTCAATCAACAGAGGCCCAATCACACACTTATCGTTCTTTCCGCTCCATCGGTCTGGTTGGTCGTTACATTCTCTTTTCTTTCGGTTTCATCAAGCTTACAAGTTCAAAGTCCGAATGCGAATGAGATTGATGTTTTCAAACGTTCCCTAAACCAAATCATTTCCTATATCTCAGCATTTCTGGCTTAGAATTAGATAGTTTAGACAGCTATAGATAGCGCTAGTCCTTACAAGCTGAATGACTGATCTTCATTTAGGGATGAAAACTTGAGAGAAGATTTTGACGTGCTCATAAACTTCCAACTCGACTTTGCACGAATCATTCATGGTCAGTCGCCGTTTCTAACCTGTTTCTTATGTCCCTACGCGTAGAACATGAAAACGTCATCATCCTGGCTGATCGGCACACGATGCCGTTGCTGAATGGAAGAAGTCAAACCGCCAAGCAACGATTGCCCATGGACGCCTTGATTGAGACGAACATCTACGATGTGAAAGTGAGAGACTTTGCGCCTTTTGGCGTTCGCCAGTCGGTGAAGTTCAGCTACAGGTTAGTTCCGTTCTCGCGCACAAGGGTTGCATCCATCAACAGGAAACAGGTTAGAGCTAAAAATAGAATTGCTGATACTTCGCAAGGACAAAAATTGGTGCAAAAAGCGAACGTCCACTCCGTGTGATTAGGTGTAGGTTTCGACAAAACAATAATCGCGCATCATGTTGACATACGATCGTCGCTCGAGGCGATTGTCGCGCGCGCTCGCACTCACTCTCCAGTGGGGATGTCCTGTTTTGATATGTACTGACATTGTCTGACCTTGCGGGCGCGGACGAACGCGCAGAGCCGGATATCGGAGACGCGCTCGCGAATCATCCGGCAGGTTCATCCGTCGTTCAATGACGTCTTCCTCCGAAATTATTGTTCCTTTTTGTTTTTTGACGGATGACTGTGGTTGACGCTGTGACCGGCAAGGGTTGAGATCACGAATAGCGCAAACACTAGATGCTCTTTGCGTATTCTCACTCAAATGGGGCTCTTTTAGAACGGAATCCGTAGCCGACATGGCGGCCAAGCAGATCGACGAGAGCATCCGTCGGTTCCTCGAAGACATCGAGGTGAAAGTTGACAAACGCGAACCTGAAATGGTCCTCTCGGGAGAGTTTGTTGTAGACAACGGAGTGAACAAAGCCATCATTGATCAGGTAGACTACGGTAGATGTCGTTGAGTTTGTCTTCTTTTCAGAAAGTTCTAGCAGCAAATCACGGTAGAATTCCCGACTGGGCGGTAATGATCAAACTCTTCAACGCCTTCAAGAAGGTATCAGATGGAGTGACCGTACTGTCTGCTACTGTAACTTTTCAGGTGGTAATGGTTAACAATCCGATGAACGGCACAGACCTTCGACTGGACGACGTGATCAGTTTTGTGGACGACCAGGTTGAGCGCTGCGGTTGAGCTATCGAACTACAGTATCATCATTCAGATCGTGGTCATTCCCACTTTGCCCAAAGACGTCCGCGCCCAGCTGGACGCCGATCTGTACAAAAAGTTCAGAGACGAAGTGATGCTCGTTGATTTGCCCGTTTCTGAACCGGAAGAGGGCAATTGCGGAATGTACACGGCCACCCTTGCCACTGACAAGTATGTTTCACTCGCTCATCTAGTCGTTTCATCGCTTGCTCACTTAGATTCGTATACCTCCCTGTTTTCGGCAGTGATCCCTCAAACTGGGAGCAGGGCCACTCCACGATGACCGACAAAATGGTGATCCACCTGGTCGAAACAAACACTCGCAAAACCGTCGTGCCCGTTACCGTCCCTCGTGCGATCTGCCGGCGAGGCTACTCGTTACGCTCTCTGTCCTGGGTAGCTCGCGGCGCGATGGCGGAGAAACTGACCAGCGCAGCAAGGGACCACGCGCGATTCGCGTAGCGTTTCTCGTTTCGATCTCGCGGTGATCGAGATAATTAATTTATTTCTGTTGATTGTTCCTTAACTTATTGCTTATCCGTTGTTCCCACTCTAGTCCCAAGAAGAACAAGATGAAATTCTGTTAACCTCCATTTGAACTGGACGGCTTTGACCAATCATTGACTGAATTGTGACATCGGAATCAAGAGACAGCGCTCGAATCGTTTTATCAACAAAAGACGGTTTATACCACACATTAAGAAAATTACAATGCAAAACACGGAACCAATGCGGTTTACCTCTCTAGTCCAAGCAAGATTCGTTTACTTCGAAGTAACCGTGGACCAATAAACCATGATTGAATAAGGCTGACTGTGAGTCCATCGTTTCGTTTCCATTCAAGCTTTTCATCGGACCGGCTGATCTGCAAATCCTTTTTGTACTTCCGAAACTTTTTCAGTTTAAAATCGGAGTACTTAACAAAACAGTAACTGAACAATTCGCCCACTGGCTTCTCGAACAGCCTCAGGAAAAAAGCTTTACTTAATTTGAGGTCCGGCATGTAAACACGGCACTGTGGGAGCGGTGTGGCCAGCACAAATTCTTCAATTTGAGCCTGCGAACACCTGGCTGACCTTTTCAACGAAACCAATTGCAAAAAACTGACATCCATCAAGAAATTCCATGGTAGCTCCATACCGCCCCAAGATGCAATGACTACGAAAGATAAACTACGGTAGCAGGAAAGTAGCTGCTGCAACGTGCCTTGGGGAAATACGCGAAAGCATCTATACAGTATACTCATAGACGACACGGACACGTAAGGAATTGTGAACTCGACGATTCGTTGAATCTCCTCCCATGACGATTGAGTTAATCCCAAATCAAAATGCACTTTACAAATGCGAAGGTATTTTCTGTTCATTTTTTGAAGCTCCTCGAATGTGATCCCCGACCCTGTGAACTCACAATAGTAGCGAATGGAATAGGACCAATTTCCGTAGCTGAAGCCAACGGTGAGGCCAACGTTGATTCGATTTTCCACATTTTCGTTGACTGCCGTTTGCCATAATGGACTCGAGAGCGGCGGATCGGTTCTACCCGAACATAGCAAAGCGGCCGTGACTGATTCGCAAAACTCGAAAGGTACAGCGTCCATCGTTGGGCGAAATGATCGAAACGTCGTCTGAAACCTTCGAATACGTGTTGCATGCGATATGCGAATCCAGCATTGCACCTAAATAATTCACACTTTAGCAACTAGGATATAGAACAGAGGAACAGAGCACGTACATGTGGATAGTTCTTTCTGATCCAAACATATCCGAGCAAAACAATAGAAACAACTGGAAACAGGAGAAGCGCCTCAGCGGGAAGTTAACAATAGAGCTTTTGTGACTTCATATGAGCTGTGAATGAGATATAGTCTATTTCTGGCCCAGTTGTGGTGACGTATCGTATTCTATATCGCTATTCCGCGCGAGACCTAAGCAGAATTGTCTTCCCTAGCGGAATTTGCCTAGGTCCCGAGCAGAAATCGGAATAGTATACGATACGTCGTCACAACTGGGCCAGAAATAGACTATAAATGCACCAGTTTTTTGAATCGATTGACGTGCATTACTCAAATCCCGATCGTCCAGCAACGCTCCAGGCTCCAGGACGCACTGAGCACGAGCCTCTTCTGTCGAGTGCTGTCGAAGATGGAAGAAAGAGAAGAACATGCGGTCAACAGGCGAACCTTGGTCAACAGCATTTCTGGCGGGCGAGGGAGATCTTTCGGATTTGCATCAGGTTCAACAAACGATACGTCGATCAGCACAAGTCCAGGATGCGCCCGAATGCGGCTTCGGAGCTCCTCACGAGATGCGGCATGAACAAGAGGTTGCAATTCACGACTTCCGAGACGAGGCACTCTTCTCGCGAATGCGCGGCGTCACCGAGAACGTCATCGCTTGCTCACTTAGATTCGTATACCTCCCTGTTTTCGGCAGTGATCCCTCAAACTGGGAGCAAAAAAGGAACCAATGTCCAGGGCCCTTCGGATCTTCCGGTGCCATAACGATGCGTCCTCAAGCGAAATGTTTGCAATCAGTTGCAATCATTACAGGTGCAATCAGTATGGATGTGTATTTCCCTGCAACCGGCAGCTCTCAAGTGCAATACGAGCATTCAGAGAATATGAGATTTTCTACAATATTTCTGTGAGAATTTATTGTGTACAAGTAATTAATTAGTCCACCTATATCTACACGATTTACACCTGTACAAAAATCACAACACAATCGATCAACGAATTGATCCATAACCGGTTTGATGTAAAGCGATTCACAGTTTTGAGATACTGAAGCCTGCAGAAAAGGACGCAAAACTACTCTATGTATACAGATACTTCCTGATTCAGGACCGACTGCTCTGTTGAGACAGCTGTCATCGGGAAGAGACGCCTGCTTCAAGTAGAAGTTATCGAAGAGTGCGTTCTTGCTAGGCTTCAGATAGAAGGTCGCCAGCAGCGAGAGACCGAACATTTCGCAGATGATCACGAAATTGCAGACGACTGAAAGAAAACGAATCGCTGGATTCAGTGAATCGTTGGCTTACATTTCGCTGCGTCATGTGGGGAGAGAACGGGCCGCATTCGAAGACGTTGAAGCGTACAAGAATATTCTCGAAGATCATTGGTTGTTGCGCAGTGAAGAGAAGAAGCGCAAAGTCCACCAACCGAAAGATTTTCATAAACTTGTACTCAGAGAGCTTTTCCTGTAATTAAGGAATGATGAATGAGTTCGAGAAGAGACAACTAACTCCAGTAAGTCTGGCCAAAGTGTGCATTCCGAAGATGGCAAGAAGAAGCGAGGCGACGGAGCCGATATCGCTCAATTGCAGCCATCTACGGGCGTCCTGACGATACTCAGCGACTGCGATCACGTTGCTGGCGACAATCACGGCGCGAACAATCGGCGCCTGCAGCACCATCCACTCCAAACGACGCAGATTCGTTCTGAAATGGAAATTTCTGCATTGAGATTGACAGACGACGGAACTTACTCTGTCGGATAGAACTTGGGAAGGAACCACATGCAACAGCAGAACGGAGGACTCTGGATGTTAATCATTCTGCCGCTGCTGCGTAGGAACATGGCGAGGTTCGCTCGTCCTCCTGCGAGATGCCGGATCAGTGAAACGAGAACAAAGAGACACAGCAAGAAGTAGAGGATGCCGAGGGAGGTGACAATCGTCGCCGCCCGAGGCATGTACATTCCAACAAGGCAGCATGATGCGGATACCTAAGTAGCAATGGTAAATACATGAGGACAAATCTATCTCACCGGCAACAACGAAATCAGGAAGTACAACTTATTCTGACGCTTCTCCTTCGTAATGTACCGCCAAGTGAAGAACCAGTGCACGAAGGCGAGCAGGATGATCAAGCCCGTGAACGCGGATCCAACGACCAAGAAGATCAATTGGCTACTTTCGGCATCTAAATAAATTGTTTAGTTTACAATGAGGCGTTGCATCATGTCCCCCACTACCTAACCGGGCAGACATTGGCAAATATATAGACCATCAGATAGCCAGTGGATCAAACAAAGAATTTATGAGTCAAGAACATATCGTGACCCTGCACGAATGACGACATAGCCCTTTCAGGAGGCTACAAACAGCGTTTCCGTAAAATACGATTTGAAATATTTGAACTTGGAACCGCGAATGCACTACTTTTCACAACTGATCAAAAGGAGAACACATGTGGGCGATGTACTATTCACCCACGGGTTTATATACCAATGTTTGTCCGGATTCGAGCAATACCCGCTTGCTGTTGCAGTGCTTACGTGATAGGAAATCCGACGCCGAAGGCTGGTCGAGACTGGCAGTGCAGTTTGAGGGAATCCATCCTGGGATGATCAGACTCTTGATCAGCTGGAATAGATACGCCAAAGTGAAGTGCGCCTCCATTGCGCAGAACCTAAAACGAATAGTTTAGTGAAAGCATAGTTGAGGGCGCGAAGCGGACTCGAGTACAAATGAAGCCTGCTATGAAGCTGTGTGTCTCACGCGAATGAATCACTACAAAGACCGCCGCCTCTCGTGTAAGCAACCGCTACCCACGCTCTATCACATGAACTACACGACACGCGAACGAGACACAAAAAAATGTGACTGACCACCAGTCTCACTCACTAGTCAACTTGAGATCAAAATAACGTGAGCACAGCAAATTTGACGGAGGTGATGTCACTGCGGGAGCTCTTGTGCACCAACTGAAAATACAAAAGCACACAAATATTTTGTCCTGCGCTATTCCAGGAGTTTGTGATATCGCATTCCCATCGGCTGACGCTCGATGACTGATAGTTACATAAATATTTCAACTATTCCCGCTATCAGCAATGCCCCTCGAGCGAAGAAAAGAGCTTCGTCATCGCCGTTTTTCGCTGAAAACGCAATTACTTTTTTTGCCTTCCTACACTTGCCAAACGCACCTCAAGCCTGATCAGCTTGTAGCGCGCGATTCGCATTATCGCAGCTGTGTATATAGGCTTGAAAACCCAGCAGCATTGAACACAAACTATATGAGGATTGCGTGGACGGCGAGAGCAGCGGGATATGTCCTTGAAACTGCCGCAAACATCATGTTTACACCAGAAAAGTGCGATAAACGAACTCAATGCGCATGAGCGCAATTCGCGCAACGGAATGAAAGCGAAAAGAAGCAAATAAGGAGCAATTGCAGAGTGGAATAAAGGAGTGTAAACGATCGGATTTCAGAACGCGACGTAACTCAACACTCACGCTGAGGAGAATTGCGCGAAAAAGGGGTGATAAGCACAAACACTGCAGACCAAAACAGACCGCAGACACGTGTGCACTGCAGTCCAATCACCCAAAAAACAGAAAGTGTGTCTGAAGACGCACATTACGCAACGAGACTGTAAAGCGTCAACGATTAGACAGTCCTAAGCGGTACTTCGCGGCTGACTGAACGAGGAAGAACGTTGACACGTTGAAATCGGATTGAAAGTGCGAAGTCATAAAGAAACGACACATGGACGAGCAGCATTCGCTACAGATAAAACAGAATCGATTCGTGTTGGCTAAGGACAAACGACGGGAAGAAAGCAAGTGCGCGGTGGGCGGCCGTTCAATCGACGTCCGGCCGGCTGCAAAAGGGCTATGTTTTTTTGTGCTACGCTCGTCCTTGCGTGCGACCGCACTCTCGTCGACACAAAGTAATGGTTTGCAGCGGGTCAGGCGTTTGTTTTGCGTCGGGGTCAGTCGATCAATGTGCTCTGTGTGGGTGTCGTTAGCGCAGATGATCCGCGATCTGATCGCGCCGAGTTGATTTTTTGTAGCGCAGCGATGCGACAGATTCGTCACACCGATCAATTCAGTTTTTGTTCGAATATCGGCTGTCGTCATCTTCAGCAGCGCGCAAGTGGGGATTGAAGGAGATATGGCAAAGCATTCGCAGCTTGTGGTGAATAGGTCGGACCTCGCAACGATATGCATTTGCTCGCTGAGGCACATCCGCAGCTGAAAGACTGTAAAAGACGTTTCGCGGAATGCGGTACCACTGTTTGATCAAACGGTCAGCTCATTTTATCAGTTCACGTTTGGGGAAAACACGCTTTCGCGAAAAGAAGCACTCCGAGGAGCACAAAGTGTGTGGAAATCTTCATTTTTCTTCTTTGAATCTAAGTGATTTGCACGGTTATTGTATAATAAGCTTTCGTGTTGAGAACGAAGGCAGAAGTGACCGCTTTCAACAGAGTTAAACAAAAAATTCAATCGCAAAATCAGAATTCACCAATTCCCAGACAATCGAGTCATTCTAGCAGAGCTTAGTAAACTTAAGACCGCCGACGACGAACACGCATTTCACACGTATTGATTCTGGTAGTCCAAGTCTCCGGGACCGCGAGTCTGCGCAAGTGAAGTCGCGCCGTCTCTTTGCCGGCGAGCGGCGTCAACTAACAAGCGGCGTCAACTTGTAAGTAAAACGACAAAAATATTGAAAACAGAAACGACAAAAACAGGGAGTGAGAGAGAGCGAGTTGAGGAGTTGAGCTTAGGCAAAGTTACAGCTGGACAAGACGTCCGAAGCGCTTGAAAAAGCGCAATTACCCGCAGACAAAGGCTTCAATTGAAGAAAAGAAGCGGTCCGGAGTTGCACTCGGGTGGGCGGAGAAGGGCGCGGCAGGCGACCGGAAAGTTGAGGGAATGAGGTAAAAAGGTTGCTCGGCGGTGAAGACAACTCGCGCGGTCCTCAAACGCAAACAAAAGACATGGAACGGAACCGGCTTTCAGAGGCGAAGCTGTGTCGACATGTCGAATCCACGATCGCGAGAGGCACGGCGCAGTTCTCGAGAGCAAATGACGGAAAGTCGGAGGGAAGACAACGAGTCTGAACGGTTGTCGGTGTGATTTGCGCTCGCTCGGTGTGCTCGGGAGAGGGTCGGGAAATTGTGCATTTTGCGCTTTAGTTAGTCATGACTAGTCGACAAGGAACGAGTGAATCAGCGAAGTGGGGAAGTTGATTGACGCAAGAAGGGCCTTTGAAGGGAAAGGAGCCATGCATCGACTCTGGAATATTGCAGCCGTTCTTATGGAGATTTTTGTTTGCAAATAAATGATTCACCACCTCATCGGGGCGCAGAACTCCACTATCACGTACATAGTTGTGTAGATTAGTGTCGATTTTGCGAAATCCTTGCGAACGAATGTATTTACGCGTCACCGATCGCTTAGCAGAGGTCGTAAATCGAGTTGGACGCGCACTTTTGTTGTGGATTTGTGATGCGAATGCATTATGCGCCTCTCAAAAAATGGATCAGCACTGACAACGATGCTGTCTGGCTATAATTTGAGCCCAGAAGTATGGAGATCTTTTGAAGGAGATAGTTGTAGAGTATTTTACTTTAAACTCGCACTGAAATGCTCATGATGTGCTGAACGTAACGGTGGGCGAGCGGACAGTCGAACGTCTTCTTCTTCGTGAATAGAGCCATGCATCGACTCAATCCAGGCATGTATTTGATTGGTATTGTCTGAATTGTGGAGTTGCGATCGAAGAAAGGATCTGAAGAGCTTACTGGACAAACTGAACGGTTGTTATGATGCGGTAGTGTATTTACGGTGAAATTCTTGTATGTCTTCCTTACCCTCGATGATCATTTCACACAAACAGAAGAATATGTGTGTAACCGATAAATTTAGTCTTGATGGAGAAAGCTGATTCTACGCGTTATGACTGCACGCGCTTGGTTTTCTAAAACGCATATATAAAACGCATTTCATATACAAAACTGAACCAATAGATAGCAATTTCAAACAAAGAGATGTTTGACTGGGCGTAATAGTTAAATTGCTCGAAAATCGGTGATTGCACTAAACCTGGCAAGCCGAAAACTAGTACGGTCTGGCTACACTGGGACGAAGTGTGGGAACGGTTTTGAATGCTCTTGCCATGCTATTTGCGCAATGCGATGGCAGTTTTATCGGTCGTTTACCACTGGTGTCGGCTATAATAACAGCTTAATAACAAAATGGAACAAAGCTTCAGTACGAGCAAGACGATTTTTTGGTTTGTTACACCCCAAGGTGTACCGGAGCACAGTCGCTGCGATCCAGGCCGTTTTGTCAGACTCCGCCATTATCCATGCTTCATTCGTGTGTCAGTCTTTGAAGTCGAGTTGAAGATAGGTTTACAAATTATATTGCTATCCTGCTTTGTGACATTTCTTTTATTGAATTTTGGTCACATAAAAACACTCTCATCATCGTCGATCCGCAAAGATGTTCTTTACTTGGTTGTTTGCAGCGCTGTGCGCGGTGGTCTGTGGAATGACCATTCACGATGATGACAACGATCTTGTTTTCGCGAAGACGATGCCCTGGCCAACGGATAGACCTATCGTAGTTACAATGCGAGAAAAGGGCACGAAAACCGTGGTGGGAGCCGTCTGCGCGTGGGAGAAACGCAAACCAAAGCCCATTTGTAAGTCCATCTCTCTTCCCATCACTCCTTAACGCTTCTCTTTTAGCAAGCCACGCGAGGGCCGTGATTAACGAAGTGATCCGCTTTTATTCGAACAGGACCTGTATGCGCTTCAAGGAAGTGCCATACAAATCGGACAAGCAGCAACTGACTTGGAGCAAGCAAACGCCGGAAATTTACTCTGTGGACATACGCAGCAGCGCGGTGGACTCTTGCTACGCTTCTATAGGATGATGCGAGAGGACACGTATGGCCGTACATCATACACGAATCCCAACAAAATATCGCTTGGAGAGTCGTGCTATACGGTAAGCAGCAGTCCGATGACATCTGCAGCAATGTATTTTTAGTTCTCCACCGTGGCGCATGAGTTCGGCCACGTTCTTGGTCTCTTCCACACACACACGCGATCAGATCGGGACAAATACATCAAGCTCGTAAAGTACAAGAACATTGGAGAGTACAGAGACTTAAACTGGGGAAAGCAGAATTCCAGCAATCTTGCACCTTATGACTTTGGCAGTGTGATGCATTATCTGGCAGCAGACGACAGTGAAGGGAGTGTCGAACGGTTAATTACCACAAACGATCCGCTGAGACAGTTTATAATTGGAACGAGAACCGGGCCGTCTCAAAGTGATTTGCTGCAGCTTGAACTTGCTCTACAAGTGCTTCGACCGGTGTGGATCAGCCAAGGTTCACTGCTTGAACGGCGGATTTCAGAATCCGAACAATTGCTTCGCGTGCGTTTGTCCACGGGGTTTCGCTTCGCGGCTGTGCGAAACACGAGAAGAAACCACATTCAATGGAAGGCCCTGTGGAGCTACTTTAGTCGCAAAAGACGAGTGGCAAACTGTCAAAGGGAGTCCGATATCGCAGCGCTCCCCGCACGGCCGCAAAGACCCTAGCTCAACGCTGATGTGTCATTGGCACCTCAAGGTGAGTCTGAAGGTCTCGATTTCCTTTTCATTGTGAGTGTATAGACTTCGCTAGGCTACAAAATTGAAATTTCCTTGAAGAAACTCGGCAAATGCAGTACTTCGCTGACGTGTCAAGATGGTGGCATCGAAATCAAACTCGGCGACTTTGGAATGGGCGGCTACAAATTCTGCTGCAAACAGCATTTGCCTAGAAATCACGTTTTCCGGACATTGGATTCGCTGGCACATATCAACCAGGATGTTTGGAAAGGAGAACAGTGGTTTGAGCTTCAGTTCCGAAGAGTCGCACAGCAGAATTCAAGCCCATCGGCTTTATAGATAGCATGTTATGCCACCAGACACCATTACACTGCCATAAGGTGCAAGATACCAAGTTATCGTTGCCATTCCCTCTCCAGACAGTTGCAAGACAAATTGTCGTCTAGGAGCGGCACTGTGGTATCTCATGTTTCAAGGGTAAATGCTTTCTAGCTACACGCACTCCAAGACAACAAATAAAACTTTAATTCATCAATTTAAAGGTGATCACAGACATACAAGCCTATCGAAGGCGACAGTTTAGTAATCCCAAACCTGAGCGAAACGCTCAACGACGTTGTGAGCTTGCGAGCAAGAGTCGTGGCACGTGCACGGTTCGCAATCTAAAATTGAATTCGTTGAAATCAGCGAACCGAAAGTAGCTCCTTACTGTCGTCGGTATGAGTTTTACAGATCTCGTTGATGATGTTCTGGATGTTCATGATGTGCTGATCGTGACGGTGGGCGAGCGGACAGTCGAACGTCTTCTTCGTGATGTACTTGGAATCCTCTCCGGTGCACATATCCGAGCCGTCATTGGTAAGGCCGTAGATGTGCGGAGCCTGAGCGCATTCGTTCCTGTCTTGACTGGCGTGCCATTTGTTCACAGCGTTGGTGAAGGCTGTGCACGTTGCCTGGCCAACAGATCTGCAAATCGTCAATGCATCCGAGAGATCATATCATATTGCTGCTTACTTGAAGTCGTCGGCAACGAACAAAATGATCTGCGGAACACCGGCGCTTCCTTTGATGTTGGTCTTGATGTGTTCCAAAGCGCTAAACAGGAATTCTTGAATGCGAAAAACGGAAGTTGTGTTTACCTGTTGATGTCGTTGCTGTCATCAACCGTTGCGTCGGGAATGCCCAACGTCAAGTTTTGCAGTGTGGCCGGAGCAGGCTGCAGATTCAACAGAGTCTTCGCCTTTCCTCCTCCATAGCTGATGACCGCGATTTCCATGAGATCTTTATCGGTGAAGCCTTCGAGAACGTCATAAGCGTTGTTCAGAAGCTGAATCAATGGATTGAGGGCAGAACTTCACTAGTCATTGAACTTACATGATCTCTGTTCGCAGGCAGAATGTAGTCGTGAACGGCCAAGATGAAATCAAAGGATTGTTTGCAAGGTTCTAGAATAACGAGTTGTGGAAGTGCCCCGTTGCAGCATTGACCTACGGATGCTGATCTCCGTGCACGTCTGGCTCGAGAAGTGCTGAACGATGTCGGTGCCGTCCAGGTTGAATGGAGTCGCGCTATCCTGGTATTTGACTACAGCTGTTGGCTTGAAGAGTTTTTGCCAGAATTTCTTTTGAAGAAGTTGGGAGACGCTTCCTACAGTCACGTCAAGACCGAAGAATCGATTGTCATTTTGGTAGACGTTGTTTTGGAGCTGCAATCATCGTCGTGTTTACTACTTTTGCAGAGAACTGAGAAGAACTACATACGTTAGTGACTGAAGCTTCCACCAAATTGTAGTCCAAGATTTTGTCAACCGTAGTCTGACCGGCGATGATAATCGTCGGAGAGAAGGTGTCGTAGTTTCCGTAGAATTTGTACATTTCACCGCTCACAAAGTCCAAAGCCCTGAATAAGCAGAATTTCGTGTGGTTCTCAGCACTAGAGGACCATACTTTGCCAGATACGTCCGACCGCGAGCAATTTTCTTCCATCCGTCTCGTGACTCAACGTCGTCGAGTACCTTCAAGAATTCGTCATAGCTGCTGAGCTTCCGCGCCGCTGAAGGGTAGTAATCCGCGTCAACGTTGTAGTAGATGAATGAGAACGCCGTTCTGTTGTCTACAGCGTTGAATTCACTCGCGATTTTGGCGAACGTTTGAAGAGTCTACAAACGGCCGCTTGGAGATGAATTGCGGATGGGGAAACCTACAGCATTGCGACTTTCGTGAACGATTTCTGTCACTTCCATAACGAAGAACACGGTCTTGCAGAGATGATAGTCGATTGGCTGCGGAGGACACTTGAACATATCCGTGATAGCTCCAGTCATACTGGCCTGTTTGAGAGTGCTGTCACCGTTCGTGGCGCTCTCAATGTTCTGGTAGACAAATTGGCTTCCTCCGGCCAGTGCCGCCAGTGCAGCGGAGTCTGTCGGGTCTTCAAAGCCTCCGTTCGTTCCGTCGATGCCAACGAAGAAGAGAGTCGAGAGTTTTTTGAGGGTCTTGGCTTCTTCGGGCAGATTGTCGTTCAAACCGTAAGTCGGGTAGCCATCGGTGAACGTGATAACAACGCCATTCTTGTAGTTGGTCTCAACATTCTCTGTGAGCAGCTCACTTGCTTTCTTGAATGCACTAAAAGAACTCGGTAATTTGCGGGAAATAAACAATATTCTACCGTTGCAGATCTGTGCGTCCGGCCACGTCCGTTCTTCCGCATTTGTATTCATTGTTGAACGCGTCGAGGAAGTCTTGGCTGTCAGTGGTTTGATTGAAATCCACAATCACGTGCTGTTTAGAGCAAAAGTAATCGCAGCCATCGATGTCATTTCTTTGGAAACGCTGAATTGCGGCACAAAAGCCTCCAAGAATTGTTGGACCTAAGACAATGCGGTCAATGTTAAAGAGTCGCACAAAGCGGCGCAGACCTGTTTGCATTGCACGTTGTCGATACTTTGCGAGATGTCGATGATGAACATGATGTACAACTTCTCGCAGTCGGTAGTCGCCTTCGTCAAAATCTTCTGCAGCAAGTTCATTTGCAGCCTTGTGTTGTGTTGGCTTGACTGCTGAAATTGTTGTCGAAACGGTTGTCGAAGGCTTGGCAGTTGATTTGGTTGGAACGTGGGTCGTGGTTGACTTTGCCGTCGCGGTGACAGTGGTGGTCGCGGCTGTGGTGTTGTCGTGGTAGTGGTGACTGGCGGCACTGGAGGACCGTTGTTGGATATGATCTAAAAGAGAGTATCGTAATCAGCGAAACCCTCCTCTCTCTGCCTACAGTTGCAGATGATTCTCTCGAGGAAAGGAATCATTGTTTGGTCGAGATTACTGTAGCTCAAGTCATCAGAGTCGGCCCCGAGTTGGAACGCAGGAGTTGATGGAATGGCTCTGCTGATGAAACTGTGCAAGCTTAGAATTTCCGTTGGAGTAATCAACGCGAACAGGAATTTATTGTAGTTCTGAATCGTGTGGAATTGCTTGTGGATGCCACATTCAAATCCCTAAATCAAGTTGTAACATTGAAAGCTTAATTGTTACGCAAACTCACGTGTGGTCAGCGATGACGACAACCATTGTGTTCACCGGTGTACGGTAGGTCTTCGCGTTTATCAACTTTTCAATGGCGTCGTTGAGATCGATTACATGCGTTGTATTGTCATTGCGCGCGGCCAAAGTCTACGAAATCAAACTAATTTCGAACCGTACACAGTCGGTCAACATACCTCACTGAGTTGCACATCGAGTTCAGCTTGGCTGCTGGCGAACTCAACATTCTCATTGGTGACGACTCCGTCAACGGAGACTCCGAGAAGAGCGATGCGCGACTCTGTGCCATTGAGGTTGAACAGATTAGCAAATGCCGACAGTTCCTTCTCCAAAACGTTGAATTTGGTGTCAATGTCTTGGCCAAGCGGCTTCATTACATCGACGACGAAGACAATGTCCGAGGCCACTTTGTCGCAGACGGACTGTTCAATGGCTAAATTAAAATCCATTTTCATTAAAAATGACCATTTCCAGACTCTTTGGAGTTATTGGAGGTGGACATGTCGATGGAGGTGGGCACGTGGGGCACGTGGCGCAAGTGCTGCAAATCGGACAAGTAACCGGGGCAGGCGTTGTAGTAATTGTTGTTACTGGCTTCGTAGTTAACACTGACGATCGAATTGCCGTTGTCTTCGTAGTTGTTTGGGTAACCTGGGAAAAAACGCCACAGGATGGGAATTCAGTGCTTTTTCCGTCTAAAATCCAGTTGTTTCCCTAGTTCGACTCTGAAGCAAATGTACCGGAGACAAAGAATCCACTGCTGCTGTCAAGTTGAAGACTGCGCGATGCCGCTTTGTTGAGATACGCTGTTAGATCCGCCGCTTTCACCTCGTGACGCAGGACAACAATTGCTGTTAAGTCTGCCGTGTTCTTACTGAAAGAAAGATTACAAAATTAGTTCCAATTTTGCATTTTGCTCCGCACCTGGAGGAGGAGAAGAAAAGAGGCTTGCCGTACTTCTTCGTGATCGTATTCTCCAACTGCAATACATACAAATCAGAATGCCGCAAAAGACTCAATCAGTTCTTTTGTGTGTGAGAGAGAATACGGTAGTGAGTAGGAACGTACCGATGTGAAATCGATGCTGGAAGCGCCGTGTTTCTCCAGAAGATATCCGAATCCGGTAACGTCATGATCGGTGCACTTGTTACTCGCGTACAGAGAGACGAATACGATAAAGAGAATAAGAAAGATTACAGAAGTGGCTGCCAACACAGCGGTGATGAGACGAAGTTTGCGCTCTTCCATCTCGACGCGCAACGCAAGAAGTCAGTTGTCCCTTTGCTCCACTCACAGGAAACTGAATGCACGCAACGTCAACGTAACAGTCTGTTTTATTCCAAGATGCCCTGGGAGGTTCGCGTTATCATTTTAATCTGCCTTAAGCCGGGAATGAAGCGCCGAGATGGGCGTCGTCATCGCGCTCGCCGAGTTGAAGCTCAGCGATGACTGTACGTTTACTCTGTGCTCTGCATCAGTTCCAGTCATTCCGGACTGACTGAGTTTCATCATACTGACTTTGAATCACACATGATTTTGTATTGCACGACTACGGTACACCAACGGTAGATTTATCAGTATCGAATTTTGTGCTTTGAACGGCGGTTACAACTCAGTTGACAGTTTTGAACGCAATCGGATTCACACGGGATTTGTGAGGAGGCGATTGGAATGCACGCGTTCTTGCAGTTATCGACACAATCGACCACACACGACGAGTGCTCGTTCATGCACTTTCCGGAGCACTCGGGCATGCAGGCAGGATTACAACGAGATGGAGACGGAGAATCCGAGTGATCGTCGAACAGCGGAGACATTGGAGGAATGTTGCAGTTTGGATGCCCGCAACGAGGAGCTGAAAGCGACGTTTCCACGCACACTTGCAGACAAACGTTCTCGCAATGGTGATTGCAGGGTACTGTAGGACCTAAATTGCAAAGATTGCTTGCGCATTCTGTAGCTGAAAGTAAACAAATGACTTTGGCACCAACGCACATTTCCGTTCACTCGGGTTTACAGGAACGTCGCCCGCGCGCGCACATTTTTGTCACTCAGCAAATATTGAATTATGTGTGACACTTTTATGTTTAATTTTTATGGAAGAAATCGCTTACCACAAGCGTTTCCACATTTCTGGTGACATTGCGAAGAGCAATCGCTTTCCTGTCCAGGTTCCAAGAAGATTTTGACAACTGAATTTCCCGTAGGTCTCTCTGGAACCTGATCGTGACATCCTGGCGTCTCCATGTGTGGGTTCTGCTGCGGCGGTGGCGCCATCAGATCTTGTACTCGTTGCAGACACATCGGATTACAATCCGGAAGGCAAACTGGCACACAGACAGGGATAATCATGGGTGGACATGTGTTCGAGCACGTATTGTAGCATTGTGGCATGCAGAGATTCACCGGAAACGGCTGTAGAGCACCAAGGGCGCACACGGTCATACATTCGCCCATGCAAACGTTGTTGCATTGTTCGCCGAGTGGATTGCGCGTTTGGGGACAACGCGGACAACGCGGCTTCAGCGGATTCGGCATGTGACAGTTGCAACGCTGCGGATAATGGCTCTGTGAACGCGCACATTTGCAATTTGGCCTGAATTGCTGTCCGAGCACCTAAAATGAACAATTTTTGCATTTGTCGTTCCATGGAATTTTTGCTCAAGTGAATTTCGTTGACTATCGCCCGAGCACACGATCATTTCCCAGCACTGGTAGAGAGGAGCTGCTCGATTTAAGCCGATTAACTCATTCAGCACACGCAGTGAGCAGAGATATTATGAATTTAGCGATAAAATTGAAAGGAAAGGAGGAGAATTAAAATTCTGCGACAGGAAGACGTCTCCATCAAGCTACGCTGATGACATCAGTCGGAATGCATATGATTGGAACGACGAGCTTACCTCGTAAGTCGACTGAACAGCGATTAGCACCACGACGAGCACTGCGAGTTGATGGAGCATTTTGTCCAAAACGGTCATTTCGGTTAGGCTTAAATGGCGCTAGGCGTCGTCGCAACCTACTCACTACCAGTTTCAGGTTGTTTATTGACTCTGCGTTCGAGTGTTGTTTATGGACCAAAGGCCTCCTTTTGTAGACCGTTTTCAGCTTGGGTAAACAGGCTGGGCAGTTTTTTGAACGCTGCTGACCAGCGGAGTCGTTCGATGAATGAACTGAGTTTTTATGCAAACGGTGTAGATGACGCGGTAGGAGCGTTCACTTGGACTGTTATCAACAATGAAAACTCATGAAACGGATTAATGTGGAGGTGTGTGTCTGTGCTGCCACATTGTGACTTTTTTACTACTTACTGTCGACATCAAACTGAACTGTACTTTGTAAAGTTCGCACCGCCGTCCAAAAGTTCGGCCAGCGCGGGCGTTTTCAACGTGATTGCCACCTCGGGGCTTGCGTTTGGTCCGCAAATCTTCCACGATGATTTAGATTGAAAACCGAGCCCACAGTGACCTCCGTAATGCTTGAATGCATGTCTGTGTGCAATTTGGAGCTGATTGGAGGCAACTTCAGTTCTATAGATTTGTGCCTTTTTTGCTTCTATTCTTGGAACATTCAGTTAGAGCAGCTATGCATTGTGCTGGTATTTGAACGGGCAAAACCCTTCATGACTGAAAAGCTAGAGTACTACTGACTAGTGTGTGCAAAGGATGCGTTGCGCCAAAACGGCAGAAAACGTAATCAGTCAACGATAAGAATGTTTGCATTTTCACGTCGATCAAGAAGTTTGCTGTTTACTAATTCTTGCAATTGGAAGGAAAACTGTAACGCCGAACTATCGATGACAAGTTTCAACTTTTCCGACTTATCGCGAATATGAAGACAGATCGGCCAGTTATTCTTTATTCGGCCAGTCGTGTTCGTATTGTTCCGAAAACGAGGACGGTGAGGGCGATGATGACGAGAAAACGACGGCCATGGGAGGATTTCCTGCGACGGCATGGTGATCCAATTGAGTGCTGAAATGGTCGGGGTTAGAATCGGGTTGCTCTCTCGCTCTCTCCTTGCCAGTGAAAAGACAAGATAAAATCAAGGATCGAGAGTAAGTTTGCCACTTGAAAAGAAAAAGATTCAGACGAAGACCTCAACGTTCCCACACTGTGCTGTTGGAGTCATATACACATGTATTAGATAAACAATTTATTTGAAAAGTTAACGCACAACCATGACAACTGAGACAGGTCGTGAAGAAGTGGCGACGCGATGATGCTGAAGGTGAGAAGACCAGGATGCGAAGACGAGGATTCGTAGCCGAAGACGCGCACCACAGCACCACGATGCCACTGGGGCCACCCCTAGAAAACATGAGGATCATAAAAGCATGGAAGAGCAAATCTTACCGCCTCATTTCGTGGGTGGTGGTGGCGGGGGAGGTGGCGGTGGTGGCGGGGGTTTGGAGTTGGAGGGCATGATAGAGAGCAGTTCTGAAATGGTCGGAATTAGAGGGTTGGGTGGGGGGGGGGGGTTGGGGTTGGGATCTCTCTCTCTCCTGGTGACCCAGAAGGAGCTGCCTGTCGGAATGGCCGCAGCTCTGCGCTTTTATAGCGGTTTTTCCTTTTCAAATGCAAATTTCCCTAAAAGCATCATCAGCAATTCGCCGCCGGAGTCGATCGGAGCGACGGGCGCGGAGACGAGAGAATATCGAAAGTCAATTATCGATTCTGTCAACAGATCTTGCGAAGCGAATCGCTTGACTATACGAAACGTTGGAAAAGTTTAAGCGGTTACAGTTAAGAGCAGCCGTTCGAGCGTGTTTTCAACCTTGCTAATTGAAATCCCAACCGTGCGAGCAAGATTTTGGTGAACAAAAATCAAGGAAAGTGCTCGTCAAGTAACCCACCTTCAAATTCACGTTCTATGACAACCGATTCTTTAAAATCTGTATTTGCAAGTATATACAAAGCGTGATCGTGCTACTTTTCAAATAAATACAATTGTGAGTTGATAGAAACTCAGTTCTTCTTCGCCGAACGGTATTTCACACTTCGCTTTCCATACATTCCACCGTATCCTCCGTAGCCATAGCCTCCGCCGCAGCACATTCCTCCCATGCCGAAACCGCCGTAGCCTCCCATCATGCCCATTCCGTAGCCACCCATTCCCATTCCCATACCCATGCCACCGTAGCCGCCCATGCCCATGCCGCCGTACATGCCGCCATAGCCGCCGAGGAATTGCGTTGTGCCGCTGGTGACGAGCAGAACGGCGAGAAGAATGGTGAACCAAGAAGATTGCATGATGACGCTGCTGAATGCTCTAGTCGATCTACAATGGGACAGGCTGCTTACTCTAGCGAATACGAAGTGAAGTAAGAATAGAGGACCGATTGTGCGATCGCTCAATGCGAGAATCAAGCTTTTATAGATTTGGCCGCATTGTGCGCCTCCATCAATGGTCATTGAGACGATGCGTTCAACTTGGTCCGGTTTGTTTCGTGCGACTTTGGGTACACACTGCAAGTGCCCCGTGACAATAGGCGAGGATTCGCTTTGAGTAAAAAAACAGTTTTTGTCCTCACTGAATTATCGCGCAGTGCTTTGTTGTAGTTGACTGCAATGTGCATTCTTGATGCTTACGTAACATGAAGAGCGAAGAATTTGCCAATCGTTATCTTTGATTTTTTAAATTTAAGGTTCGTTTCAACTTGGCGCCGGTCATCTGTGCGTTATGAGCAGGCACAAAGTTAGCCAGGTAACATATTCTTGGCGCCAAGATGTCTTGCTTCGCTAAAAACTGCTTCCGCGACGAGGAGTTGATTGCAAGATACGTCTCTCTGATTGTCCAAAGAATCGTATTTGCGTTGATCCTGTAGCCACAGTAAAATTCAACAGTGCCGAATCACCATTTGTCCTCCTGAAACGAGCATGTCGCTATTTGTTCCGGCTCCAAATGAACTCAGCAACTTGTCCTGATCAATTGTCCTTGTCCTTCCATTTGTGATCAAAAACAATCTTTTATTCTTTATATTAACCTATTCTCGGTGAACTTTGCAGCTGTCAAGCCATAGTACATGCGTTTCATCCCATCATTATTCTAAATAAGTGATGGGTGCCCTTAATGCCAACAGTTTTGTGATCAAAGCTTGACGCACGCTACAAGCCTACCATTTTTGAGCGAAACTCAAAAGTCCAGCTATCCACTAGTGCTTGGTGTCACGTTCCACTAATTTGTCTCCATTCTCACAGAAAGAACTCAAATGCTAAGAAACAAACAGTAGCCGTTGCTTGTGATTTCATTGTATCTATCTGTAGGTCATTCTTTAAGTGAGCCAATCGGGGAGTTTGTACAAATCGGCAGTCTAACAGTCGGAAGAGGGGAGGATGATAGCATTCGCAGGTGAAGAATGCAGAGGAATATGGTACATTTGCGTCAAAAGTAAAAGAAAACATGCTATCACCGGTATCTGCAATGATAAGTCTGCGACATAAAATGCAGATCAAAGAGGATGAAAAACGCGAATAGAAGAGTGAAAAGGCACGAAAACAATAACAAAACGTGGTCAAATACGAACTGATTGTTGTCCTCGTCGCAGCGAGGGTTGGCATTCCTGAGAACGTTGGTTGATTTTGGAGTGTTACAGGGAAGAGTTGGTCGTTATGGTCGTCAGAATATGGGGATTAGAGGCTGATTTCGGGACATGAATAAATGCTCTACATGTTGGTTGCTGTGCGGTTACTGTATCCTACAGTTCTTCTTCTTCTTCTTGGAAGATTGCGTCTCCTGCATCAGTTGCTGTTGCTGCTGTTGGCCGGTTTGACGTTCCTGGTGTTGAAAGCTTCTGAAATAGGATCCGTCATGTTCAAAGAAGAAGATCGATGTTTGTGGAAATCTTTTTGGCGGCGGCGCTCGCTGTTTGCGTTTGCCGCAACGCGCTCTTCATCTTGCCGCGCGCGAGCCGACGCTACGCTGAATAAGTTAGGCGCGGTAATAAAAGGAGCGCTTCTAAATAAATGATGACAGGAGGGCGACGTCTGACACTCACGACGACGATGACAAAGCGCGCGCGAGAGGAAGATGAGTATTCGCTATGTCAAGTAAACAATTTGACAGCAGCAAAAACATTGTCTCTTTGAGTGACAGACAATTACGGTAGCGTGCAAAAACTTACTTTATCAGCCTGACGAGGTCGTGGAATGCTTGATCGACGTTCAGACGTTCTTTGGCGGAACATTCAATGTAGGGCGCGTTGAGTTGATGAGCCACTCGTTGGCCCTCTTCGCGTGAAATCTGCAACAGAAAAGAACGCTGCCGATGACCCTTCAAGCGCTCTTCGCAACTTACTAATCGCTCGTCTCTCAAGTCGGTTTTGTTAGCGACCAGCATAATCGGAAATTCGTCGCGATCCTTTAGTCGCAGAATCAATCGATGCAGTTTGAGCACTTCTTCGAGACTATAAAAAGCACGTTTAATTATGGGAATACGCTGGTTAGCATATGTTGCCGACAGAGGAGCCAATTATTTGAGCAGAATTTATGACTGTACTCGCTTTCTCTCTCTCTCTCGCTCTTTCCGGCCCATTATTACTGCCCGCCGGCAAATTCAACCAGAACGCTCATTTGCTAAGGATTTAATTGCGTTTCTGTGCGGATATGTAAACGCACACACACAGAGAGCGAGAGATACTGGGCTGTAGTTGAGTTTAAGGATATTACACCCGGATACAGAGCATTGTGTGTGGTGTTTGGAGATGAGGAGAACAAGATTGATGGGGACAATTGCGTAAGAGTTGTGAACAAGCGTGTAATGTGTTGATAGGGCAACCAAAGCATCGATCTTCGTTCGAGTTTGCTGTAAAACGGAAATGGGAAACTTGAAAACAGATCAACCGCAGTTTTAGATTCGAAATCAGACTTTAGGCCCAGTTTGTCAGTGCGCAGATGAGGACGGACAATGGACTGTTAGTCCAAAAATTGATGTTTCTTCGCTGTCCTCGCCTGAATTTGCTTCACGTCTGTACAGTTGATAGAGAAGCCTAGTCGGCGTAGCCATGAGAGTAAAGTGACTGTGGGGGTTCAAAAGCGAGCATTTCTGACAAAATCCGTGTCCACTGTCTCAAATACGTGCGTGTCTGGCGGCGCTCGAAGGTACAAACTACTACAGTACACGCTCGATTCCTTTCTGTTCCAAGTTAATTTACTCATTCCATTACTGAACCGTTTTAAGAGCCCCTCTATTGCGTCCACTCATTAACCCTCCTTTCGCTGTTTATGATTAGCAGCGCTCTTTTAGAGAGCCGCTGATAGCTTTGAGTATTGCGCCTTTATGACGTTTCCTCTTCTTCCGATTATAAATGTCTTCTTCTTCTTTCCTTTCTTCTGATCGATGGTGCGAAAAGCGCTACTTTTTGAAGTGAGAAGAACTGCGCGGGCGCGCATTGACCCGGATGCTGTGCTTATGCACCCGCTTGCGCGCGTTTTCACTGCTAATAAATCGTACTCACTGTTTCTTTTCTTCCTGCTTGCGCCCGCGCGCATCTGTTGTGACCGACGATGATTTATCAACTCAGCGCTAATGGTCATCATCATCATCATCGTCATCGTCATGGAGGATGCGCTGCCAGTACGTGCACCCTCTGCAGATGGGACGCAATTTCACACAAAAAGAGAGAGGACCGATGGAGACACTCAAGGGTGTTCAACTGTCGCAGTTGAACAGAACGCCTAATTGGTGGTAATTGCGTCGAGATTGTGTCGAGAGTGCGGGAAAGGCGACCAACAGTGCAGCGACAGCGACAAGGGCAGCGGCGACGGCAAACACATCCATTTACTTGTCTGTACGTACAAGCCGTTAAAGTAGGTGTGGGAAAAGGCGCATTTTCACACGCCAATACCAGCCGTCACTGTTCTGTTGCGCTGCGGCTGCTGTTCACTGTTCCTCACATTTACGCGCCATTTTATGTGCGAACACCTGCAGCGTGTGCTGAGTGGCAGCATACCTGCGCACGCGTGTGCTGGCATGACAGCCGTGCAGCAGGCACGAACACAAAGGAACAATTCGAAGGAAACGACCCCAGAGGGAAACATCTCTCAAGTAGGAAATGAAGTTCGTTCGTCGTTCAAGATAATCCTGCAGCGAAGTGAATAAAATTGGTTCAAAACCGCAATAAAAGACAGACGCGGACAGTATAACATGCCACAGAATGCTCGTACCACATAAAAGTCCATCGCTGTGTGACCTCAAAGTGTGCGAGGAAGTGGTTGGTTAGGAACCACACCTGCTCTTTCCCAAAATTTGAACATTCTGCTTTTCACATCGTAAAAATGCTGCTTTCGTCGTGCATCCCGGTGGTAAGCAGACGGCACCGCTACAACCCGCAATGCTCTCGGTCATCAATCTTATTTTTTGCCAAATGTAACAAACGCTCCCGTGGCATGTGAAGATAGCTCTCGTAATGGATGTCTAAGTTCGTTCTGAGAGCGAAACAGGAGAACGGAAAGGAACGGCGACCCTTGACAGGAATTATTCGTCTCCACCGCTCGCTCGAATTTCGCATTAGAAATGCAAAGCATATTCAACTCGCGTCTTATTGCTCTTCGTCTCCTGTGTCATTGTGAGTGGACACGGCTAATTAATGACGGCTAACGATGCGCACGCTGCGCTGGCAATGCTGGAAATAACAAGCCGGCGTACCTGTTGCGATCGGTTACCGCGTAGACGAGCAGGAAACCGTTTCCGTTGCGGAGGTACTGTTCGCGCATTGTGCTGAATTCCTCCTGACCAGCTGTGTCGAGCACTAAAAAACGGGAGAATCGGCAATAAATGGAACAGAACACCAGAAACCAACTACCGTACCTTCCAATTTGCACAAATCCTCATCGATAAAGCAGGATTTCGTGTAAGAGTCCTCAATAGTCGGATCATAGTCGATGACAAAGTATTGCTGCAACGAGATTAGATTAGCTTCGACGACAAAGTGTGATTGATCGCGTTTTGGCGGATTTTTGGTGTGTTGGTTCAGTGTGTGAAGTGCCCGATCGATCGTTCTTGTGCTTTGGAAATTTTGTTTGGGAAAAGCGGTGTTCGCACACTGCAAACTGATTGCGGGTGATAAGCGGCGACGATAACGTTCTCAAACAATGTTGATAAACAGTCCAGAAGTAGAGAAGCGGCGACGGTCGCCGCTTCCAAACAACGAAAACGGCGGTAGGTTCCGCGAAATTGCTGCGTGCGTGTGTCATCTCGACGATCAGGTGATTACGCGCCCTTATCAAACATAAACAGGAGAGTAGTTAATTGACGTCAACGGAAACGGCGATCAAACGCCGGTCTGTGTGCCAAAAGCGGGGTAACGTTCGGTTTTTAATCTCTTTTTCCAACAAAATCAATCTTGTCGTTTGGCTTTTATTCGTTGTTTGCGTGCTGAACACCGCCGTTCTAGAGGTGCCGATTCGCTGTACAGGTCCACACGCACACACATGAAGGAATGCACGCGTCTAATTGAAGCGTCTATTGCGGTTAAAAAGCGGCTGAAGAAATCAATCGCAGCAGCAATTTGCATCTCCTTCGATCGGGTTGCGTCGTCGCCGAGCTATCGCCGCCGGGCAAGATGATTGCTTTCAGACATCACTCCGAATCACACTTTGTCTGGTTAACAGCGATCAATACCGCAGAGCAACACAGAACCACATGCCAATTCAGAGAATCTCCCTCTGCAAGTCGCCTGAATCAGCGCTGTTCGTTCTGTTGCCGGCCGAGGTGCCGTGCCGTGCGCAGTGTGCGTTCACTTCATCGTTTAAATTGAATAAAGCGTCACCCCGTCACCCACTTTGTCGCTTATTTGATTTTGGCCCGACTTCTAACATCGCCCTGATTCATCGAACAATGCCATATCCGGCGCGGAATATCAAATAACTCTCCGCAGCGAATATAAACTGAACGCTACGTGATCGGACGTCTCAAATTCCCTCACCCTAGTTTCTATCGCCCCGTCGCCTCTCATCTTCCACTCAACGCACGTGTAATCGTAAACGAGCTCGGAAGTTTACCCCTTGTAAGCCGTCGCAACTGAAAAGAACCAACCTGAACGAATTGAATGGTCAGCGCAGACTTTCCAACTCCGCCACCTCCAACGACAACAAGACGGAATGAAGGCGATGGCTGTGGAGCCATCGCTTAAGAGCCTCTTTCTGCAGGGGATTCCGAGAGGGAAGATCACAAACGCGATCACGAGGGCAACAAGATCGCGCGATGCTTTCTTCTGCGGTCTGAAACGGCGAGGACACAAATAAATAAACAAAAAAGGGCCGCATTGACCGACGATCGCCGGGTTAAGGAACATCAATGTGACATCAACAATCGATGATCGCAAAGGTCGAAATCGCGGAACACAATGGAAATTGTTGATCTCTCGCCAATCAACCGCAATTTTACGCGTTTTGCGCGCCTCCGAGCACAAGTGAGTGTGAGTGGACGCGGGGCACAACGATAAGGGATTTGGGGCAGAGCACCGCATCCACCCTGAACAGCAATAGTAGCAACAGCTCGCCTTCTTATTTTCGGACACGGACGGACAGACGACAAACTGACGGATGCACCAACTTAGGGGCCAAAAGTTCGGGAGGCATCCTTCTTCGCTCCCCCCATTGAAGCGCCTCGTGTTTCACACACACACGCGCATCTACACGCACACAAAACAATTGCGATCGCACGCCCGTTGCTCGAGAAGCCACGCCTCCACTTCGCGAAAGCTTCTTTCTCTCTGACTCCCCCAATTTCCGTGGACCCTTAGTGGACGTGTGGACCGAGACGAAGACCGAACCCCGCGCTCACAAACAACAGAGCCGGGGTAGAAGAGCATTTGTGGAGACAAGGGGCACAAAAATTATATTGTACCGCCATTTCCTGTGGCGCGCGCGCGAGCGTTGACAGTTAAACATACACACATCACAGTTGGCGGTGGTGGCGAAGAACAGGGAGAGCTCGAGCTCGCGGCGGGTGACGACAATCGTCTTTTCCACGACTCTTGAAACAACGGACAGCTGCAGCAGCAGCAGAACGCCGCAAGGAATGTACCTGTTTTTCTGCATTCCAGCCGTTAATTAAGCGGACTTCGTTGGCTACAGTTCGCCGACCGACGGACAGACGGACAAACTGACTGACAGACAGACAGTCGACGGTCGATGTAGTGACAGCTTTATCTCACGTTCGGCTTAATGCTTCCCCACCTCTCCCGCGCTCCACCATCCGTCGCGCGCTTCTAATTGACAAATATTTATGCTCCAGCGCAAGTACACTCTTCGCCGCAATCAACGTTCATAATCGCTAGCAGCATAAGTAGATCGGTTCGATCGTCGTTTCATTACAATGCTTTTGCCGTCGCCGCCACTCGCTTCCACTCACTCTCGTCACGATCTTGCTTCTTTCTCGGTAGGGTTTCGGGAATCGGAGTGTAATTGAGTCATTTTTCATCCTCACTTTGTACCGGAAGTGTTTTTTGTAGTCTGTTTTTGGGATTAAACTGTTGTTTTAAGCGGAAAAAAACTCCTTGTTGACTGTTTACCGTTGAGTTGACACTTGTCACCGAGCTAGGTAAACACATGAGTTGTGTGAATGAGCGCAATCAACCTGTCACAAACACTCCAACTTATGGTTTCATGAAAATCAAAAGTTTGCAAACAGTTTGATGACCGCGTTGAGTCAAAATGAAGGTGAAAACAACAGAAGCGAAGGCAAATCAAATTTGCTTCGCACAAAGCGCATCAAAAACGTCCTTCGCACCAGGTATCCACGAAAATCCAATCAAATGTGTCACGTTAATTGCAGCACTTAGTTTCAAATCACTCACGTCCATTATCTTCACAACAGACAAGTGACAAGCGGCAAAGGCAAAAAACTGTAACACGTCCCATCAGCGCAGACACTGTCACTAGTTCGCGTTCTCTCTCTCTCCTGTGATGACAAGAAATAAAAAAAATCTTGCAACTCTCGGTCGCTCGCTCGCTACCGTGTGAAGTTGCCCTTTGACAAAGTGCAACTTCATTCAGTCGTCTTTTCCGGCGCCGGCAACACATCAATCGACCAATCACTTCAAACTCACCACTTGCAGCCTTAATCTTTTGTTTAACCGTCGACTTAGCCCACCTTGTACGCGAAATTCACAAAAAGCGGACGAAGAAACGATTGCAGCGAAACGCGGAAGACACGTGCAAGCAATGTTCCCATTGAAGGTGACATGGAAGGACGGGAGGACGGAAGGAACAGATCAGCTGATCAAACGCGCCGCGGAACTATTCACCACATTTCAAAAGCCGAAGAATCACTTTGCAAAGTGTTTTCGCAATTGAAATGCGATCCAAAGCAAGCGATCGCAACGGCGATGGAAATCTCAGCGAAGCCGTCGGCTCTGTGGAATTCATTCACTCATTCAATCGGCCGTCGTCTACTTTGGCGAAAGAGGGAGACCGCGGCGAGGAAACGATAATAACTCCGACGTCAATTTAACACTTCGATGAAGAGAATTTTTAATTTTGTTACGCTTCGATTGCGTTCTGCGATCACGGTAACCTTTTTGAGTAGTTGTGGTTGGGGTGCGCAAGCGCATTGAGTGATTGAGATTGATGCGGCGGATTAGAGGGGATTATCGTAAATTCGATTTTATAGTTTACTCAATGGAGCAGCGAATTGCAACAGAGGGGGTCTCTGGTGACGTTAGAAAACAGGGTTTGATGGTATAACCTCTAGACAATGGTGTTCAGCTTTTGCCGAAATGGAGGCTAAAGACATTTGGGCTTTAAAAGAGGTCAAGATTTAGAGGAAATGTGGCTCTGAATAGGACTGTTTTGATAACGATAAAGCTCAAGAAGTGGTTGCAACCAAAGGCGTTTAGCATCGGAAGAAAACGTGCATCATCATCCTACTTCAAATCGAACAAAAAAACGAGGAATTACGCACAAAATCCATGGTTTCCCAACAAACTGATCGAATATTCAGTTTTCGTTTGCTCTGCATCAATAAATTATGCATAAATATTTGTTTATCGTGATTTCAATCGAGCAACGCAAGCAAATGTCTTGTTCGACGCCTAAAGAAGTCGATTTTCAAGTTTGCTGTAACTAGATGTAAAGTGCAAACGCTACTGGAGTGAGGAGTTGAAGGTGGTTTTTTTGAATAAATTGAATTAAAGGACTCAAGTAGGTTTTTGAATTTTCAGTTGATGTTCACCAGACAGCGCGGCCCTCCGCAGAAGCCAAAGCGATAATCACCGGTATTCAGGACACGCATTAAGACGTCGAAATAATCCGCAAATCGCGTGCGTATGCCAGATTACAAGTGTTCGACTGGACCATAAGCAAACATTAGCTTCGTAGTCGCCGGTACCAAGCGGGAGGTGAACGCATTCGCTGCTAGTGCAAAACAAATCGCTGCGAGAAGTTAATTTGAATTGCGCTGTTTGCAGGATCGCTTTTCACCAGCGATGTTTACGTGAGCACCCACAAACACGGACAGAATTTGGCGTTGCCGTGAAAATCGGCCGCGAAAAACACGATTACAGAACGCAGCTGCTCACTGAGAAGCGAGAAAATTCTAAACTCCGAAAGCGCCGGTTTCGATGTGCACACATATCGTAAAGAAAAATCAACGAATCGTGTCGCTTTCTCCGGCAAAAAACACGACTGCGACACAGCTGCATGCACTAGAAGCGACATTCAGATGTTAGAGGGGCTGAGGGCAGTTGTACTTTCGCGAGATCGCAAAGGCGAGATCTCCGCCGGTACTGTGTATTTTCACGCGTGCTCCACTACTGCTTGTCGTTACTGTTTGTTTTACAGTAGAGCCGAGCGATCTGGGATGTGGTTAAGATTGCTATTTTGTGTGTGTTTTTATGATGTTCCTGGACTGTTTGAAGCGAAACGTTTCACTTGATTCTCAGGATTACCAATCGGTTTGATCTGTAAAGGCCGCCATTGAAAGAATCGCGCTGCAAACAGTTCAAACTTTCCAATCAGCTCTACGCGCTATCCTGAACGTCCTCTGTTTGAGTAGCAGCCCGAAAGCGACCCACAATGTTACAGTTGCAACGTAATTCTAAGTTCTAAGGTCCGATCACCGTCGCTTAGTCACTCTCAACTCCCAGAGCAGCCGTTATTCACAGTGAAAATGGGTTTATCAACATTCAATCAATCAAAAGTTATTGTGACAACGAAACAATGTTTATCACACTTTAAAGTAACCGTTTCCGAATTGTCATGTGAGTAAATACAGTACGGGTAGACGAGTTGTTCATGGATTAGCGGCGCAGGTCAACCGTCCGAGATTTCGATGGCAACCATGTCCGAATGGCGCAACGGCTCGATTTCGTGCATATCGTTGCCTGTTTGATTGCGTAGTTTTTGCTGTTTTTCTGCAATTTTGTATCCGATTAGTACACCGATGTCCAGGAGGCTAACGCTGCTTACCGTGTAGTTTCTTCCTTACTTCCTGGAGTTTGTTTATGTAGTGCGAGTCTCGGCTCACTTTGTACTCCTCGATCATCCATTCGTGGTTGATCGCCCAGCACAGAGAGACGTAGTTGAAGAAATTGACCCCACTCTGGAATTTCAACTTTTCAATCAATTAGCGTATGTCATGATTCGCTTACTTTGACATGCGCGTACATCGCGACAAAAAAGCTGAAAAAGAATAGTATTCCGGACACCAGAGTCACAGTGCTCAGAATGCTTTCCATGTGTTGTGATTCTGTTCCGGGCGTTGTTCTGCAAAGGTGTTTCGATCAGATAGGGATTGAGCTTTTCGAGACTCACTCATCTGGTTTGGTCGAGCCGACAAAACCGAGATTCTTTTCAAGTTGAAAGCAGATTATAGTGAATACGGCAGAGAGAAACATGAGCATAATGGCACTGAGAAAGACGGTTTGATAGCCAAAATCACGTCGCGAGCACTCGGGCAGGGTGATGTCATGGTACTAAACGAAGAAAATCTAGAGTTTTCAGATTTAGATGTTGGAAAATTAGTTATTCTCAATCCTCAATTGCTACAGCGAGATAAGGCGCAGTTGCACTCGCAGCACTCGGAACTCTTTTTAGTTCTGGATTAGGTTGAAATCGCCAATCGAATCTAACCTTGAGAATGCGCTTCCTGCGATACTTGTACAAGCAGAGCTCGCAGATTGCAGGACGTCGCAGCTTCCTTGATGAGATCTCGAGCCAATGCTGGAAATTGCATTGCATGTGAAAACGAGTTTAGAAGAGAGAACAGCGCTAACCAGCAAGCACGACATGTGCACAAATTGAAGAGATCCAGCGCATCGACAAGGCGAGATCAGAGTGTCCGAAGGGTCAGCAGTCGAGGTGCAATGGCAGATGCGGCACAACGAGTCGCCTGAAGACGAAGCTTCGTCGCCGCATCGCGATCCCTCGGAATCCTTCTCCGAACACAGCGAGTTGTAGGAGTTGCTGCTTGAAAGCTGATCGATTTGAATCGCGGTCTGAAAAGAAAACAAACAGATCAATGAATGATTTAACGACGGCGCCGTACCCCGTTGATCATCACGTGGCTGCCAGCGCCGGCATGAACGAGACGGCAACATCTGCCGTCTGGCAATGGGCTTCCGTTCAGTGCGCAGTGTTCGCAGAAGATGCCGACGTCGCTGGAGCGCCGAGTGAAGTCGCTGCATTGTCCTGCGGCACACGGCTTGATGCTTTCAATCAGCGTGCACTGTCGGTTGTCGATCAAGCTGGCCGATTCTTCGTCGCGCGTCGGTACATTGCGGATGACCGCGCAAACACGGCACAAACAGTCGTTCTTCGATTGGTCTGAAGCCGGTGCACACCGCTTGCAATAGGGGCAGTCGGTGCAAGGCAGGGCCAGCGAACCTTGAAGTTGGAAATATTTTGGTTTGAAAGAGCAAAATACATAAATTGACGCCCAATTCAGCTTTCCCCCCATTATCTCCTTGTAACTGCTAGCAGATGTCAATCAGCTGTGCTGCGGAACAAGATGAATTTTGACCTTTCGCTGGCAGCTTTATCTGTTTTCAGAAAACGCCTCATAATTGCCCTTTGAGCCTCGAAGAGCTTCGTTTATTTGCCCGCAAATGGCCCTTGATTCCCGGAAGTTATTAACCGTCAAAACAATCAAAACAATTGCATCAACGTTCTAGTTTTTGATTGAAAATAATGGAAATAATTGAATCAAATTGGACTGTACTCCCCCCGGAGTCAATAGGGAAACAAGCGCTGCTTACTGTTTTCCGAAGAAACTGATCTGCGAAGCGAGATGGCACTGTGGATCTTTTTCGGATTGAACTTTGGATCCGCTTTGAGACGCGTTATCGTCTCTCTGCCATAAATCACTTTGATACCCGTTGGCACGCTGAATCGACCTCGTGCGGACCGACCTAAAAACAGTTGATTTCTGCTGGTTGAACACTGAATCTGCAGCACCTCCGGCGTACGATTGTTCCGCGGTGGAGAGACTTTGCGCGGATTCGCTGCACGGCAACATGTCAATTGAGTGAACCGAGGGAGAGGTGATCGCGGAGTGATTGGACGGCGACGAGATAAGCGATATGAGACGACTCATCTAAACAGAACGAGAACAAAACAAAGTGCATCGTGTCAGGAGAGCATACATACTCGATTCAAAATGCCTATTGACTGTGCGGGCGCGTAGAGCGACTGTTGCGCGAGTGTTTGTTCCGATATAGAATTTCGAGACAACGGCATCTGAAACGTTGGAGATTAGAAAGTGGCCGAGGCGAAGCCGTCCCGCTCGATAAGATGCACAATTGATAACGCGAACTTTCTCCGGGCTGTTCGGTTAAGTGTCACGACAATCTCAAATCTCTGAACCCTTCCACATCGTGCTTCGCCTATTTTTCGCTAATTTTTAGGCGTAAATAAACAACGCCGATCTGTGGCCCTCGAGTAAAAGTGCCGTAGTGCTGTGAACACGAGGCTGCTGCTTCGCTTGCTGAATTTGGGTTCAAAGATCTTGTTTCATAAGCTGTGTACGGAACGGCCAAAGCTCAGAATTTTGAGGAGGAAGGACACGCAGCAGCGCAGCAGCACAAGTGTCTCAGATAGTTTAATTGAACAAGCAATATGTCACAACTGCTATCATTGGATCAATTACTCGTCTCTGCAATGCCATTGTGGCACAAAGAACGTGCCACTTAGGACGCAGACTCTGCAAGAAGTAATCACGCTTCAAGCCGGTCGCATAAATTATTAAACAGATTGGGAGCTAAATTGGGAACAACGAAAAGTTCGCACCAACAGGCGTTAAGTGGACGATGAGAGCAATGTGGTTGTAAACAAAAACTGAAATGAAAGGCGCCTTTTGTTGCGCAAAACATGTAAAACGAGCGTTTTTCAACAAAAAAAAGATTAACCCTCCAGAGAGGAACGTTGCTGCTGGGAAGTGAACCACTCCCGCAGAGACCGTCAAGGGCATCCATGGGCCGACGCCGATCGCTGTGCCGCCATCGTCTGCACGACTGCCCAGGGAGTCTTGGCGCTCTTTCGACGAGGAGTCACTCCCTGTCCTTTCCAATTTTTCTTCTCCCTCCTTCCTTCTTCTCCTCCTACTTTACTAATTAACAAGTGCAAATTAGCAATTCTAGATAGTCTGCGCTATCTATTTCTGTCTCAGTGGTGCACACCGATTGACCCCGTGGTTGGTGGACTTGAGGGGGGAGGGGGAAGGGCAAGTGGGACAACGCGGTAGGTGTCCTTTTGATTGATTTGGAAATTAGCATTTTCAGACGTCCACAGCGAACAAAGCACACACAGACAACGGTCACAGTTTCAAATGCGTCTTCGGCGGCGCGTGTCTAACGGTGTCAGAAGAACAAAAAAAAAGAAACAGAGAAAGGTTTCATTCTCTTTTAATTGACAGGTGTCCTCCCATCACCGCATGTGACAAGAGTTGGAACGTGCCTCCACGCGTCCTAAAATTGGCAGCGACAATCACCTTTGAACTTTTCTGGGGACCTTTCTTTCGTCTTCAAGACACAGAGGAAGAGGTGAAGTTTGTTTTCTACTCACTTCTGGCTTAAATGTAAAAAGTGAGACTAGAAAGTAGAGAACTCAAACTTTCTAGGAGGCTCTACTGGCTATAGTAATTTGAACCAGGCTATGCACTGACACATAGGGATTGAAATCAGATAAACGCGAAATCCGAGCGTATGCAAAGCAGAGTTGATGTGTTCTGTTCTGATGTACCAACATAGAATAGGAGCCGAAATAGATCCTAATCGCTGCTAGTCGCATCATGGGGAAACTTCGTTTCCTCAACCACACATCGAGTAAACAAATCCAAACGCAGCGAGGAGCAAGTCCATTCTGTTGCATCCCGCAGCGATTGTAAAGTAGCGTTGTTTGCTGCTGGGGGAGCTGTAAAATGAAACCGAAACTGTTAAAAAACGTTTGCGCTCTTTGAGCGGTAAACAAAGAAATGAATTTTGTCGTGAACGGCGCGCGAGTGAGGGAGAGAGAGAGAGAGGGAGAGTGTCGTTGAGGGAAACGGAGAACAACAGAAGCCAGAGCGGCAAGCCAAAGCGAAAACAATCAAATTTTGGGGTTTGAAGGCAACGGATACAAATGCAAAATACGCATTTGCGGCTCACGGAGCACGTATCAATGATTAATGAGTTTTGGTGATTAGGTTGTTACCTCCTCAGCTGTTGTCGAATCACCGGCGGCAGCAGACAGACGGCAGTTCATAATAGCGCCGCAGGTAGCAGAAGGCGCCACTTCGCGTTAAAGAGCAAAGTAGATCAGAAGTGGACATATACACGAATGCGCGCGGAAGCAGCTGAATGAGTGCGTCCTGTGGGTGGCCTTTCGCTCGTCTTCTCTCCGTCCTTCTTCTTCTCCCCTCCTCGTTTGTGTGTGCCAGGCGTGCGCGGATCGCGAAGATATTTGGACTAAGGAGCCGACTCACAAGAAGAGAGTAGAAGAAGAAGAAGTGATCAACAACAACGCATGGGGAAGAAACGACGCTTTTAACGCTGCCGTGGACTGTGCTCTGGCGCTTGTTGTCGGAGATATCAATGTCTATTGTGCTCCGTTGCTCCAGTATTCGATTGTTTTTGTTTCGGACAGAAAATGAATGATTTTAAACTAGGGCCACAGGGCAGCAGATGCGGCAATGATCGCTTGTTGTTCGCTAGTTCTTCATCGTCACAATTCACAGTGAACTAATTGTTTGTGATTGATGGGGTTTTTTGATGTATCTGACGACTGTGAACACCCTATTTTATCAATCAGCCAATTGCTCGAAAAACGAGTTCCTGCAAGCATTTCAGGAACGTCAAACTCTCGAAAAATGCCGCCAATTCCAGCAGCAGACATGTTTTGTCCTTCCAGAATTGCTCAAATTCTTGAAAACGCACGCAGGAGCCACCGATCCAAACAAGCGATTTCCATACATTGAATGATTCGCATAGCTTTCAAATTGGCGATGTTTCTTCTTGTCCGTTCACGCGTTGTCAAGTTCGATTGAGCGCGAAATTGAATTTGGTTCGCCGTGATCAAAAGTCACGCGTGAACAGGCGCTTTTTTGTTTTCAAAAGTGACCTGTGTGGGCTGTACAACTACGACTTCTCTCTTCCGGTTCCGGGTGAGAAGTGCGCTCTCGGAAAGAAAGTGAAAGGACAGACAATTGTTGGCTTCATGTGACGCTATGCCGTGATGACAGCGGTGCTACACAGAGAGCGTTGTTTCACTCTGAAACGGCCTTGCGCGCGCGTGTTACAAATCAACCGAGACGGTTTTTTTGTGGAATTTTTTTCACTCACAAGGAACATGCAATCCGTGGGCTTAGTCGACTAATTGAGCTTAAAAACTTCCTTCGCGTCTGTAAGCAGGAAGGAAAGATTGCGTTCGCTCCTAAGTTCAATTCAATCAACGCAAAAACCGACTTTGTTCTTTGCAGGGCCACCTTAAGGCTTCCGCTGATTAAATTGGTCTATTCGCGCACGTTACCGTAATCGCTGTGCTGGGCGCTGCAATTTGATTACATGGAACAAACGCGTGCGGTAGTGATCGGAGTTTCCTTTCAGATGATTTCTGTCTAGACAAATCGCTCTCGCTTTTTGGGAGAACCGCAAAACTGTAAATGAATATCCGCATTAACCCCTCGAAAACAGCCAAATTAGGTTGAAAACTGCTGTGTTATTCTGAGAAAAATGTCAAAAAACATGACGTGCAGAGAATTCGACGAAATTCCACATTTTGATACAGGTGTTCCGGTAATAATGCTCACAAACACAGCCGCCGGTTACGTTTTTTTGTTTTTCACACAAAATGAGAAATTGTGGCAAGTACGGTAGATGAAGAAAAGTAGTGGATGGAAAAAAAACGAAAGTTGAACTAAGGAGCCGCGTGTGGAAACCTAGACGTTTCTGGGTTTTGAACGAATTCTAATGCTGTTGTTTTGGAGTCGTTCAAAAGCCTTAAGCGATTCAAAACAAACTGCTATCTCAACACAATATGGAACATTGCGGGGTTTGAGTAGCAAGTTTAGAAATGTGACAGTTAGAGACACTTGGTTTTTGGAACTTTCAAATGGTAAAAGTGAAAAATCTCAAACAGAATTTTCCAAAATTTGACCTAAACTCCGCCGATTGACTTACAATACAAAAATTGTTTTTCATTCTGTGAAGAAGCGGTAAACAAGGCGACCGAGATGAGATTGAACAAAACACGTCTCCGCGCCACAGCCAACAGATGCGATAATGTGGCCAACGGCAGCGGTACCATTGACGGCTTAACCAAATTTCGTTCCATTTCCATCTCAGAACAACAAAGAAACGTGTGCGGAGGTCCAGCTGCGCGGTGGTGCAGCTGCACAACTGTCGCGTCGAGATGGGCGGCGGCGCGGCATGGTCAGTAAGTGCTCGTCTGCTGTCGTACCTGCGCACCAAGAAGGCGAGCGGCGGAAGTGAACAAAAAACGAAACTAACCTCCTCTAGCTGCTTCCCATTTCCGAGAACACTCCTTTGCACACACAAACGACCGAGAACAAGAGAATTTCTTATGTCCCCTGGGAGAACGCCGTGGGATTTTGGCGATTTTTAAATGAAGTTTGAGAAAATCGCACGACCGTTCGTGCTAATTTTTGAAGATAAACCGACTGGTTCGAGACCATCCCCCGCGAACGAAACGCTGCTCAAATCCAATTTGTGACAAGTGCAAGACAGAAGATCAGTCGAAAGGACTCGTATGAAACTACGGGATATACTTTGAAGACGACATCCTACAAGGGAGAATTGCTTGTACTCGTTGGACTTTAGCAGCAGCGGATTTCGTGTCTCAAAGAAGGCGAAAACGAACGATTTGCACTTTATGGTAGTTATCTTTTATAGTGTCGTCTAAATTTTGAACGCGCTCTTGAGGTTCCTGGTTAATGGGGCAACGCGACGACGATGTCTGCGACAAAATTGAGTGTGGATGTTCCGCAAAAAGTCTTGAAACTTCAAGAGACAAAGGGGCGAATCTTATGTCTTCCGACGATCAGTGTTCGATGATTGGAAAACACACGAAATGCAACAAACAGAGGGCCAAAAGCTGTAAACATGACTGTAAAGAACGTCGCGTGTTGTTCTTTAAGATTTCCATCCGTCTGCGTCCATGTGACTTTCGAAAAAACAGAATTTACGATTAGCGTGGAACAACAAAAACGTCTTCGAACGTGTGAACCGACCGTCATACGCTGTGCTGATGGCCAAATCCTGTTTTGAAGACTAATCCTGCAAGACAACAAAGCCGTACGATTGTTTTCTCACCCCAACCGCGTGATCCGCTTTTCCTTTTCCAGAGTGCTTGTTTATCCGCTTTACGCAGCGCCTTAAAGAGAAACAAATCGCTAGCTCGCTTTGCGCGCCGGTGAGTCAACGATTTTCTAAAAATCGCGCAAACGGATTTCGTTTTCTCGCAAATGAGTCATGCGTCTCGCCGTAATTTAACTAATAGAATCGTTTGAGCAGCTCGTTGAGTTACAGCTCTCCGCGTGTGTCTGTGTGTGTTCTCAACCGCCCACATTCAGGCTCAATTGCAAGATAATTGAAATAATGATAGCGCGTCGGGATTGTAGTCAACGAACCGGAAAGTTTAAAACGTTCACCGTTTGGCCGCCGGCAAATGCCAAAACTCCATTAAAGTGATTGAGGAGCGAGAAATTACGAGGGAAAAGCAAAAAAGTGGAATCGGAACGCTTGAATGTTCAGATAATCCTATTGGGATTTGTGGAGAATCACTTGAATTTCCGAGAAGTTTGTTTCGTTTGCACTCTCTCTCGCTCGTTCTGCTCAACGGGGATTAACCGCTTTCTTTCAATTCCCAATGAGCTAATATGTCGTAGAGAGATTTCTCGAACGTCCGCTGTCAGAATCCGAAATGAGTACCCACCGGATCGGTCCCCCTCCCCCCATCCATGCTAACAGGCTCGCTTTGTTGTGCGCGTCCGGTGCGGCCGCACACAAAGACAGAGCTTATCACAGATTTGGTCAAATGATAAAAGCAGCAATTACGTTAATGAAATGCGCGGTGGAGTTGAGCTGCGTCTTGCCATTCTCGTTGACGACCAGCTGGTTTCTGGCAACGGGCGTTGTTGTTGTTGTTGGTGCAACCGACAGTAGCGCGAACGATGGTTCTGAAATGCGTTCTGATAAGTCTCATATCGAGTCATTACTTTATAATGAACGCGCGCAGAACTCAGGCGGCATCCCGCAGGACGACTTTTGCTCCTCTTCTAATTAATATTCAAGAGGGGGCGAAATGCGCGAGGTGCACTTCCGAAAACGGCAAAAGAGGAGGAAATGCGGATACCTGGAAAGTGACGCCAACGTTAAAATGTGAAGAGCTGCTGCTGCTGCTGCTGCTGCTGCATACGCCACTGCCGCCCACTCCGACGTCCTTGATTGATTCAAAAGTGACCGACTTCGATGGCACTGTTGACGACGTCTCAAGTACACGATCCTCGTCGATTACCTCAAGTTTGGAGAGCTTATCGAGCGCCTAAACAATTCAGCACTATCATGAATGCATTTCCAATGTGGCCGTCTCGTTGTTGAGCGGAACAACGAATTTCAACTCCAAATGCTTACGTTTGACTGGTCAGAAGTTGTCGCTTCGTTTGATTCCATCGCGTCCGAACGAGGGCCTGGAAACAAATAGCGCAAATAAAACAACGTTTTTCGTGTGCAACAAAACGCGCGTACACGAATGGGCGCGCGAGAGACAATTGAAAATGAAAATAGACAATCTTGAGTCTAACCGCAGACCATAGAGCAAAACGTTGCCGGATTAGGTAGAGGCGAGCGCACAAGAAGAGGTCTTTTGGAGCGAAAGGTTGGCGTTAGCAACGCAGGTGACAGACGGAAACAAAGACAGGAAGAAGAGGAGATGAGTGAGTGAGTGAGGCTAGCGGAAAAAAGAGAAAGGAGAGAGAACTCAGGGCCGATGAACAATAGTGCACTAATGAGTGCGTGAAAAATACATGCGGAATGCGCTGTTGGCAAATAAGAAACAATTAGTCAGCGGCCGCGTAGACAACATGAAGCTTCTCCAGCTTCTCGGGCGTGTAATTACGCATCGTAATGAGCGCACGGAGATAGAATAGTCGAATGATGAGGAGAAGAAGAAGAAGACAAACGCAAAAAATGAAGAAGAAGAAGAAGAATGTTAAAAGTCGTTCAAAGAAATGTGATATCGAGAACGTGAAGCTACGACAACGAGCGCGCGCGAGTGATGGAGAGAGCGGCTCCAAAAACGATATGCGCCAAACGAATAATTCTTATCTCTTTAATAAAAAGACAAAAAGAACCACCGCAGTTCGCTGGTGCTTTCTGAGTGATCGTAAAGTTCCGCCTTTATTGCACTTTGGGGAAATTTGATTTTCACGCCGATTTCCTCTTGATTCCGCGGTCTCAACGATCTAATAGAGCAATATTTGATTTTGTTCCTTGTCACTTATAGCAACCGGCAACTTTCAGCGAGCGGAGCACGGAATGAACCAACGGATGTCTTGTCTAATCAAAATTGAACGTTAGAAAACAACGAAAGGCGTGTGTGTGGGCTTAATGAACTGTGACGATGCCAGAAAGGCGATTGTAGCCACGAAAGCACCAACGCAGGGCAAGTTCACTTGACGTGGACAACGCAAAGGGCAGCCGCTCTCACAATCACATCAGTTTTTTTTTCATATTTTGTGTTTTCCAATTAAGCGTCAATTCACGGCTATTTCAACTACTAATCGAAAAGAGTATATTAGGGGTGGGTACGGTAGCAATTTTCCAACAAAAAAAACAAAATGGAAGTCGTTTTCGCACGGAAATAGTCGGCAATCAGGGTCACACGTACGTTCAAGAACAACGCCTGATCATCAGTGTGCAAAAACGACGTCTTGTACTTTGCAGGAAAACGGTGATTTGAATGGCCGAATCAAGTTCATTCACAGCTGCGTAGTTTCCAATTTGCGCATTTTCCGTAAATGCTTTTGCGGAAACGACGTAGACGGCATTTCGTAAAAGTTCAAGATGCACCCATCGAAAGTTCAGGCTCAATTTGCGTTGTGATTTCCGTTTCGTTCAGTCAGTCGCGACAACGAGCAATATCATTAATTGCGAGCAATCGAGGGAGAGGAGAGAAGACGTGCCTCGGCGCCGCTTCACTCAAAAGGTCAAAATTCATTGTGGTCAAAATCTGATGAGAGGAAGCGCTCGTTGAAGGTATCTGAGGTGAATGATGGTCGTTCTCACTTTGCAGAGCGTTCATTTTAATTACTTACTTGAAATGTACGTGAATGCGGGATGGATAAAGCCGCTCGACGGCGTGAGCGATACCAAGATGGAACTGGTCTGTCTGCGGCAGTAGACTCCAATAAAGGAGGAAAATTTGACGAAACAACAAGTTGGCAGCGTGCAAATCAGTTTAAATCGCCGTCTGGATTCGATCGCAATTTCCAGGAGAAAAGGAAAACAAGAATAGCTTGGGAAAACCTTTTCAAAGACCGATGAGTGTATTATCGTCTATGGTAGAAGAGCTCGCACAAACAAAGCGACTGCGGAGTTCCGCCTTTGAAGCACAAAATTCGACCAGAAACATAATGAGACACGCTCGTGACAAATCTGTAATCGATGCGTTGCGACGGATTGGGTCTTGAGAAGAAAAGTTCTCGGTTATCAGTCAAAAACTCAAAGCCAAACACGAGAAAAATAACCGCCGTTGGAGTTCGCGCGGCAGTCGATAGCGGCGTCGACGCGCGACGAGCCTATCGAAAGCTCCTTTCATTTTCGAAAGCATTGCTCTTGCATTCGGGACGCCGACGTCTGACTGGCGTCGATGGCGTCGCCGGGCCCGGCCCCGTTCGCTTGCCCTCGAGAAGATTGTCGAAGGGCGGAAGAAGCGAAGAAGACAAACTCGAGAAGACATTTTACTTAATTTTCAACTCGGAACGCGCATTTTGCAACTAGAGCACTCGGTTCCTGGTTCTGTGAGAAGCGAGTTTCAAGTTTTAAAGACTGAACTACATTTTAAGCGAGCGCATTTATTGTTTTTGTTTACGCCGCGCTGTGGAACGAGGAAGAAGTCGCTCCCAGTTTGGCGCTTGGCCGGAATTGTTTAGTGCTTCGATAGTTTATAGCCGCTTCGACGAGTAGAATCAAAAGATTTGGGATTTCGGAAGCTGCGCACGATCGGGGAAAACACTCACACACTCATGGGAAACCTATTCTGAGGCGGAAAATCAGAAAATAACACCAAGAGGCGAGCAGATCGTCTTATATTGGACAGTGAAGAGTGCGCCTTGTGCGTCTGAGTCTGAACGTACCAATCACTCTGCCATTTTCCAAATGCCTCCGAATCTCAACGTCACAAGGACATTGTACCCTAATGCAAACTACCGCTGTCCTTAAGTCCCAATCCCTGGAAAACGGCCTAAATGACGTACAGTGAGCAAGCTGCCCGTGGTCTTTGGTGGTAAATTTCCTTGATTTGATTCCACTTAACGACCATAACGCAATAGAATTTTGTTTAAAAAACCTCACTTTCACTAATGAACGCCCTACCGTAACCGCCACTAAGTGGAGTGTGTAATAAAACCGGCAATTTCGTAGATTGACGTCTTGCAGGAATGCGAACTCTAATTACAGTAGAGCACAAATTCCATGTGATTTGAACGTCATAGTTGAACTCTCGCGCAGTTCTGTACCAGGACACACTTGTCTCTACCGTAATCCCTGAGAATGTCTTTGTGAGAAAATTTTTGGTTGTGTACACGCGTCCCGGAGGACAACTTTGCGTCTTGCGAACATCACGCGGACGATCTTCTGGGATTTGTCACGCGCGCATGTTGCACGTCGATGCGTTGTGACGTTTGCGTGAGTCGAATTCCAATTTTGAAGGATAAACGGCTAAATAAATGACTATAATGAACAAAAATGCCATAATTCAACGTCGAAACGGGTAATAAACGACGAAAACGGATATAGATTGAGGAGGTGGCGGCTGGCGTCTCGTGCAATTAAACGACCGGCGAAGGAGAAAGCGAAAAGGTTCAAAATTTATCGAAAATGAACCTACAAGTCGATGATATTCGAGGGCGCCGCGTCGTTTGTCACCGCCTGCCAATACACTAAAGGCTTCCTTTTGTCAAACTCGAATTTGACGCTCAAAAAGTCAATCTATATCTAATAAATAAAAGATTTGCGCCGTCCAGGACGTCGAGACAAAATACGGATGCAAAAATACCCCGCGCGTGGAGCGTTTTTGTTCCGTTCTGGTCTCTTTATTCGGTCACATCAGAAACTGAGAGTGTTCGTCGAGGAGAGGAAATCAAAATTTCACTGGATTTGGCGCAAAATATGAAAAATGCAACAAACGCGGCGGTTATGAACAGATGACGGATTGATTAATGAGGTGCGGGAGAACATGAGGGTGGGAGACTTTGAACTCAATTGCCTCCGAGAAGCCAATTGTAGTACAGTTGGTTTCGTCGCTTTAACATGAAAAACGCAAGTGCGCAAACTTTTCATTTTGAACTTTTATGGCGTGGCTGTAAGAGTCAAAACGCGTGGGAGCTGAAAACGCGTAGAATTTCGGATTAACACAGAACAGAGAATCATGAGTAATGAGGAAGGAAAGCAGGAGTTGAACTAGGATTGAGAACGAAAGACAGCTGTAAATTGGAAGTCTAGACAACTGAATAAATCAACATCGTCGCACAGTTGGAAGAAGTCAAATCCAGGCAACAAACCGAGCCAGAGACGACCCTCCAAAAGACCCTGTCATAGAATAGCAACTCTTAGGCTTCAAGGGCAAGCGTGCCAAACTGCAAAAACTTCCGAAGCAATAAATAATCTGCACAGAGAGGAAACGACCACCGCAGTCCATCCATCCTCCAACATGGTCACTCGAAAGTTTAAAGTGCCTGCGGAGGATAAATGCATCTTTTGCAAAAAGCGGTTTGCGCTCCAGATTGCAGCATTTCCTTGTGCATAAAACAAGCGACGGCAGTGAAAACGGCGCGGCAATTAGCCCGATTCCCTTTTTGCGCACTAAATTCTAATTGCACGCACCGGCAGCAGGCGGCAGTGTGCACAGAAGCAATATATATGGGGAGGTTATGAAATTACGAGAGCACGAGGCTAGAGCACTCTAACGACTAATGCCTCACGTATCGGCAGGTCATTTTGGAGTTTTGGAGGGCTCAATGCTGTGCCTGCCAGTAGGCCAACAGACGAAATGTAATGCTAGTTGAGTTTGGTGAGTTGAACAACGAATTCAGAGTGAAACAACCGGATCGACGGCGATCTTCTGCAAACACTTGAAAATCAAATTTGCTTTTGTTGTCAGCAATCAAAGACTTCCGGCTATAACGATCAACTAGTCTTAGTCATCGGCATGTTTTGCACCAGAAAATCGTTTATGACAAAGATTCATGAGGAGTGAAAACTTGTGCATTCTGTTCTATTTTCGTCTTAACCACACAGACGCACTAAGTAGGTTCATTTGAGCTTCGTTTAAGCAGACGATCGAACATCACACTAGTTACTTGCAGTGGTTCGCCTAGAATCACCCACGCTTCTGAAATGACCGAAACGCAAATATGACAATTTGTGCCTGTTTGTCTATCTGTTTGTTTGTCTGTTTGTCAAAATGGCCCATAGTGTTTTGTAGCTATTTTCTTCGACTTTACGAAGATTTCGAAGATCACTCACAATCTCAAATGTTAAAGAAAGTTCTAACAGCCAATAGGAACAGTCAAAAGAGCATTTTTTTAAATTTTGGGCACGGTTTGTTTATGAGGACTCTTACTCGACTGAAATGAAATTGACAAAGTACGCGAAAACGAAATTTGACGTTTAAAAACTCATTTATCGTTTGAATAGAAGCTAGACACTTCCAAGTGCGGATCCCTCACAAAACAGCTTTTATTTCCTTGTCAGTTCCAGAGCGTAGATCTACCACCGCAATCTCCAGTTCCTCATGATTAACCTTCCGTTCACCTTCGCGGTCATCTGTTTCTGTCATATTCATTGTCAGAGCCGTTCCCAGAAACAACAAAAGTGGTAGCTAACTTAATGTCGGTGGCTAACAGATGATATCCTATCAGATAGCTATCAGCAGATAATCAATGAACAACGACAGCTCGATCAGCTCGAAAACCCATTCCCCGAAAACCTTTCATCAAGAAGATCAATTCACTTCACGATAAACGTTTAAACGGAAGCACGCAAATCGCCTTGGGCAACATCATTTCGCAATAGTTTCCAAACCATGGTGACTTTCCTACTACCTCCATGACAACGTTCAACAAACACAGAGATTCGGAGTAACGGAACAACCGGCGGCTTGTTTTTAATGACATACAATACGACGGAAACTACAAAATGTTCAAATTGAATTCTCAGAATCGCTTCACAATAGCAGGAAATGAAAATTGTGTTTTCTCATAAATTTACCGTAAAGAGAAATTAGTAATGGGGTGACTTAAGAGCTGACATCTGCGGCTGAAAGTGCATCTTTGTTAGTATGCACAAAAACATGACTTACACGTTCGTTGGATTTTATGATTTTTAGCTCTAAAATGGCGCTGACGTCAATACAGTCAAGCAAAACGAGATTTTTGCGTGCTGGCGTTAAATAAAGCAGTGACCACGCAAAGAAATACGTATTGAATTTGTTTTTGAGCACAAGTCGGTGTGATAAGTGTTTATCAGCGTAAAGGCGGACAGAACGTCAGAAAGAAATGCTTTGGAGTCTGAGCATTTTCAGTGAGATGAAGAGAAAATGCATGTTTCTACAGTTTCGGTTTGATCAGTAGATCAAATTGGAACGTTATACGGTAGCATAAACAGTTAGCTACTTTTCACATACCAGCAGCATGCGTTTTGTCTTCGACATTCGGCGTCGTATCCTTCAACGTTATGTTCCTTCGTGTATCGTTATGCTTGGTTGGCAAATCCTTCTAATGAAGATCTGTTTTTATTTCATTACATTTTAAATGGATTAGTTCAAAGACGATCCGATGACAATATTCGGAAATTCAGCAGATTATGAATTCTGACATTTTTATAAGAAGCTTTTGCATGCCTGTTTACCACTCACTAATGTAGGCTACGGTATGGTTAGCATTTACAAACCGGCTCTGCCCAAACTAATAAAAGAAATAAGCTTTGTGTGAGCGATACGGTGTGCGAACAATGATGTTCAACAGGACTCAGCAGGAAAACTGCTTTCCTCGTTACTTTAGCACAAAGTGCCTTTGAAACACTCGAATTTGTGACAATTTTTTCACACTCATTGACATTACAGTAGCCATTGTTGACATTTCTTGTGTTTCAGCGCCAAGCCATCTGGTAGGAGTGAAAGTAGACATCACGCTGACTTTCTACACCGACGACCAGATCGTTTCCTTTCAGATTGCGGACATGAGCAGAGTGTTCAATCTGATAAGCTGATTTCAAATTTACAAAGATCCGCCGTACCTGAGAGTTCTTGCAGAATGTTGTTCGTATTTTGTTGCGGAACTTCTTATTTAGACTTGAAATCAGCACGGGAACGCAAAGAGCCTGAATTGCAGCGGAGTCAGTGAGAACAAGCGACTTTGAAGAACCTGAAGAACCAACGCGGCCGTGAACGAAAAGTCAATGAAACGAGCGTCGACAAGAGTGACGAGGGCGAAATGACCGAGGTAGTAGACGAACGTAGCGAAGGAAGTGGTCACACAGAGCGCGAAGACGAGTCGGTTGAGAATCCGAGAGCTTTTGTAGTTTTCCGAGAGTTGATAGCGTTCGGAGAGAGTGTGGTCTTGGATTTGACGTCCTGCAGCGGCATATTGACGATACGCGCGGACAGGAATGAGGAATAAACCCTGAATGGTTGTATAGTTTAGAAACAGAGCTTTTGAGTGCAACGTACAACACAAGCAATGACTTCTAGGACGAGGGACGCAAGAACCAGGACTTGATTTGAGACGAGTTCTGAAAATCCATTCTGAATTCGCATTCTGGTGGCGAAAACTCACGGTAGACGCTGAGAATCCCAATGAGAACTACCAAACTCCACTGAAAAACGTTCTTGAAGTGAAGAAAACAAGAGTGCTGTAAGGGTACCTGACACGACGTCATCAGAGCAACCAGGAAAGGAAATCCATCTTCCATTTGCTCATAGCTCCGAGCGAGAAAAGTGGCAACGCAGCGTTCGATGAGAATCAGAAACATGTTCATAGCGCTAGCGAAAAGTCCTAAACCGCATGACTGTCTGTAGCTATTTGGTGGATACAGTACCTGTGCAGATGATGTTCGAGAAAGCGTTCACGACCAGGTCGTTCTTGTTTATGATAACAAGAACATTCGTGAGAATATGACAGAAACAGGTGACCGCGTAGGTGAACGGGAGGTTAATCATGAGAAACTGGAGATTGCGGTGGTAGATCTGCGTTTGTGAATTAGGGTTACTTTGTTGGAAATGATTACTACCTTGACAACGCTTAGAATTAGCGAAAACATGAGTGACATCACAGCTGCAAGGGTGACTATCGAGAGCTCTACGACGTTGATAACTGTAGACGTTGCATCCTTGGCTTCTTTTTCGATTGTCATCTTAACTGGACAATTCAACTTTGAACTGTTACGCGATAGCGCTTGTAAATTAATTTTTGCTGTAAATAGATCAAAAATACAGCTTTTCAAACCATAAGCAGAAATAACTGAATTGCCCTGCGTAGTGGGCTTGGTCTTTGGGCGTTTGATAAATGAAAATAGACGCAAAATTCTTCTCATCATACCCTAAACTCGAACCTTATGAAACACGCAGCCGCTTTTCTCTACTTTACGTAGAGCACATCGCAAGACAAGCGAAAAGGCAGAGGAGCGGCACCTGGATGGATGATCTAGGCCTAGGCAGCTTGTTGAATGGTTTCCTTTACATTGTGAAAATCGGCTTTAAAGTCGCTTTGAATGGCGTTTAGACGCTTTTGAAGACAATAGAAGCGCTCGAGGGATTCACTGTTTGAAAGAGAGATTAATTTTATTGACATTTCAAAACGAGTTTGATCGTTTACGTTCAAATACCGTAGTCAGAAACGTTTTGAGAACGTAGGTTGTTAAAGCGACAAAATGATTCACAGAAAATGCCACCAGGAAGGCAGAGAGAAAGAGAGAGAGAGAGTAAAGAAAGAGCTCTAGAGCAGATAAGAGCCGAAACAATATAGCCGAGTAGCATATCTGAATTCAGGAATCTTCTATTCAGTAGGGATAATGGAGTCTGAGAGAAAACAATGTGAGAAAACGACCATGGGAAAAAAGTGTTGCTGATGTTGCTGTAGGTGCTTACGTGTACCGCGTCGATTGAGGTTGGTTAAATGTGCTTTTTGACTTAACCCAACTGACATATTTAATATTCGAGCCTATTGAACAAAATTCACTGAGTAAACCTTTCAGCTTTTAACTTGAAGCCTTGTACGAAGTCATGAAAAGAAGTTCCAGGACAAGATGGTAATTTTGTCAGTTGTCCTTTATGTCAATTGGATTGTTTCAAAAGACCACAGTAGGGAAGATGGTTCATTGTGTGCTTTGATGGAACAAAACGCAAGGGGCAACAACGTTTCTAAGTTCAGGGTTGTTCAAGGTAACGCATATTTACTTCACAGGCTGGCAATAAATCCTGAGTTAGCAGCGCATAGTTTTGGTATACGTTACGTCACTAGAATATAGCAAATATTTGTGGCATCCTAGCAGTAAGGGGACACGGACATTGCTCCAAAAAAGTCTTAGACTTCTCTGAAATTTTGCCAAATTCTCCATTTCGGCAATCGCAATCAAGATGGTGAAGTCAGAATTTTCAATGATTCTAATGCTCGGAACGTATTCGACGGCATTGAATTATCAGAAAGCAATCAGATAGCGAACATAGTACAGCGATTGAGAGGATAAAACACGGCGCCGCGACGATTGGGCGCTGCCAAATGTGTAGGACATAGTTATGGTGCTCTACGAAGCCATCCCACCCTCAATAGCAATGAAAATACTACAGCTAAGCAGGCGCCCAATCGTCCGGTCGCCTAATCGGCGTCACCCAATTGTCCTATTTTGGATAACAATGAAATCAGCCGTTTCATCGAGGAAAACAAAACGTGAGCGATACGGTAACTATGCGCGCGACGTTGCGGTGTCGAGCAGTCAGTATAAAAGCATTGTTCCATTCTTCTAACTGTAAAAATTGCCCTGCTTTGTTTTCTACCAGCTCGAGTGGATATTAGTAAAAATACGGCGGAAATACGTGATTATTCTGGGCAGTATGAGTGAGCTAAGGATATGTTGTCCGCTTTCTGCCCTTTGGATATTTTCAAAGTTGACGATGTGTAAATGGAGGTGTATAAACAAAACAAACTGAAATTGGCGATTTTTGACCTGCTCAAATCCTTCTTTGATAATTCGCAGATTTGAATTGCTTGCCTTTGAAAAGCTAATCTGATTCCGATTATTATTTGATAGGCAATAAATCGTATTAAATGGCTGACTCACTAAGCGCTTCAGTCTTTTTGTCTATTAAAAGAATTGTCGGATTGCCCAACACTTAAGCACAGCACCGTAATTTGTACATTGGGAGGCTAGAACTGGACATCTAATGGAAGGCCATGAAAGTCTGGGGTTTCTTGGTCTTCACTTGATTGAGGGATAAGCATTTACTTAAGGTATTGCGTAAGATCAAGTAATCGCATAGAATATGATGTTTGTCTGGAAAGTATGGTAAAAGAAAACTAACCAGGAAAGTACGTGTTCCTCTCGTGTTCCTACAACAAACAAACGGTGTGTAGGTGCATGGAGGCTACTGAAAACAGCATAGAATGAAAGAGGAAAAATTACAAATCGACCAACGCGTTGTAGAGTAACAGCTTAAATGTACATGTACTATACGTTCGAATATCTCATGCACTCATTATTTCGAAATTGTTTATAATTTTTAGCCTGCTATGGTTCATTTGCTCTTCAGCCGGCAGAACAAATGGAGAAAACAACGAAAAAAGAAGATGGAAAGGTTTGGCGCCGATTGTTTAGCGACAACACTGAACTACTGTAGAACTTTAAGGATCTCGCCCGTTGCGGAGCCGTTGACAGCGACACAGCTGAACTGATTGCGAGGCTATTTTTAATTTCCGCACGCTATCAGTCCTACGATATTTCGGTAACAGCGTTGATTTAGGTCTATAGTCTGTTTATGCCCTAGCTGTGCATGGGTACTGTACAACACTCCAAAGTGTACGTTTCAAGACCAAAACGAGTACAACGGAATAGTCTGAATCTGCGGATTTCAGGACTTTTGTGTGATTCTAACGATTGCATCGTGTACGCGGACCTCGAGTTTCGTTTGCGGGGTCAAGAATACATCAATTGACCTGAAATCCGCAGATTCAGACGATTTCGGTCTTGCAGCGAACACTCTGGAGTGTTTATACAGTAACCATGCACAGCTAGGGCAGAAATAGAGTCTAATTCGTCCATAGCTATAACCTGATAAGCCTACAAAACTACTAGACATAGCATCCTGCGCCCTGCGTAGCTTCATCTTGCAAAGTACCGGCTATCGTTTGTTTGGCTAGTCTCGATAGGAAATATTACTGTTGTAGATTTAAAAAGTTCAGTTTGTAGTTTCCTCGAAAATCAATGTTTCTACTGAATTATGAGCGGAAACCGGACATTGCTCAATTGATTTTTATTTAATTGAATTGGTTGTTTGCATAATTAATGCGTTTATAAAAAGTGTTTACAAAAGGTAAGCTACTCAAACTATTCGATTTTTCATTCTGATCTAGGAACACCCCCATTTGTAGTAACTATAAAACGAAAAGAGAGAATTATGCAAAGATCGAAAGTGATCATTGGTTCTCTTGTTCTCTTCTCAATCCTCTAGGCGTTAGATTAATATTTTAATCTTAACAGACCTAATCTCTTGTTCACAACAATACTGAGAAAAGAAAACAGGATTTTAGCTGAATTTTTCGGTGTTAAATCTAATTCTACGCGTGTGTAGGTTGACTATCGTGATATTAAGTAGGTTCATTTCAAAGATCACAGAAGTATTGAGTTCTTTGAATCCTTGCGACCGTTGTGTTATCAAAAATTACTCTAAAGACGAATCACTTGAGCGTTCTCTTTATGTTGAAAGGCGGCAACGAGCTCTTAATTACGTAGCAAATCCCTTGGATTGATTCCGGAAGGACGAACTCTGCATACGTTGCACATTGAGAACATTTTTTATGTTTAAATGTTTTTTTTAGTTGGGAAGTTTTTTAGTTTTTAGTTTAGTTTAGTTTTAGCAATGAAACAAAGCGCGTGTTTAATTTTCTGAATAGCGAATTTAAGTAAAACAACGAAACAACGACGATTGGGCGCTGGAGGATTAGGCGCCAGGACAAATTAGGCGTAGTCTCTGATTGCTATTGGGTTACATGGCTTCGTAGAGCGTTGCATGACAACAACGAAATTTAGGGTCACTGCCTTAATCCTGCCGCCTATTTTGTTTGCTTACCGGCTACAGTACAGAGGAGCGCATCTCGTCAGGCACTCAATTATCCATCGCCTAAATGTCAGGGACAAGAGAGTACGAACACAAAATTATTTAACGCTGATCTCATTTACTCTTCATATCGGTCAGCAAAACCAATTCACGTGGAGCGTGCCAAGTGTTTACTTCAAACAAACAATTGCATTTATGCTGGAGAACAAGAAGAGTTTTCAGAGTTTATCTGGAAAGATCCGCTTCTTTCTCAATTTTCAAAAATTGGTTTCGATGCACGTTGAAACGAATCATCTTGCTCTTAGTCATGTAATGATTCCCATGGCTTGATTGTGCAAGGAACGTTTTCCCAGCGTTGCGGTAAATCAACAAAAGAATTACTTTAATTTAATTTGCAAAGACAATCGTGATTCGCAATTTACAGATGGAAAGATAGTGTTATTTGTAAAATTCAACCGTCAGGTGACAGGTCGGAGAACTATTATCGCGTTACATTTGCACTAACAACATGACTCGATAGCAATTCTTATGATTGTCCCTTTGTTGGCGCACCTTTACTTCAATTCCTGCATGATGCGCAGAAAAACACAACGACGCATGCGATGCTAAATTTGCTCAACTTCCGCTAATTGGAAAAGTAGTCATAGAAGGAAAACATTACTAAATCAAAGCACGAGTTTTGGTTTTTGATGCTACAACGAGATTACTAATAAGTCACCGTCATTAGAGTGTAGGATTTGCCACGATTGTAGCCGTAAATCCAGGAAAAACAGATAAGGAAACCGTTAACGTCCGAAAAGATTTCCGAGAGCTTTCGCTCATCCGTGACACGGTTTTCAATGTTAAAAATAAGTTTTGCGTTTGAGGTGTTTGAGGTTTGTTACAGACCTCAAGGCTTTGACCCTTGAGTAACAATTCGGAAACAGATCAAATCAAACAAGCTTTATGCATCGTTCTAAGCTATACTGTAATTGGTTTAGGTTTTCACGAAAGATAAATCGCAGGATTTGTTTAGTGAATATTGGCCGAGCGCAGTGAACACAAAATTAGTCCACGTGGACGTCTGTTCAGCCCTTCAGGCTAGACCAAATTTCAACAGTTTCTTTCTGTTAGGAACAAAGTTATAATAATAATCCAGTTTTCACCTCCAGCCTAAACTCAAAATACTTCTTTTATGTCCTACTCATCACAGAGCATCTCAGCACACACCGAATACGGGAAAAAAGAAGCCAGAGCCTTTAACATGCGAATTTAAGAGAAGTTGATAATGGCATCAAATGCCATTTGATACAGGCGTCTCACACAACGCCCTATGGCGTTCCACAAAATCAGATAAGCTAAGCACTAAACTAAGAAATATCAAATCTTAATTTAATCTTAATTTTGTTTATTTTACCTTTTATAAAATCTTATGTTATTCTTAAAAGGACAGGAACAGTGCGGAATGAGGAACGCTCATGCCATCAGGATCACGTGAAACAACCGGAAATAGTCAGTTTCGGTAACAAACGGTCAAAGAACTATCGTACAACCCATATCCGAACGCAATCAAATCGCGCCAAGACCAGAGAGCCGAATTAGTGGGGATAGGAGAAATTTAAGAAAAATCGGAGAATTTTTTGGAACGTCACAGCCCTTTTACTGGCATCTAGCAGCCTATGCTTGTTGTGGACTTATGGGCTTTACGAAAGCTATCGGAAGTACAATGGTTGCTGTGTTTTTCGTCAAGTTGTTTATGTCAAATAGCGTTATGTCGTCTATGTTTCGACGTTCCGATCCGATCTGCTCTACGACTTATCGTAAGCTTTCCAATAACAATCAATTTATTTTTGAATCTGTTTTTGGCCACAAGAACTGGAGCAAATGCCATGACTTGCCGATCCAGCTGAACTGAAAAGCAGAAACTGAACGAGTGTAAGTTTGTTGATTTATAATCTCTTTGGTTTTTGATCGATTGATTTGGCTTTTGGGTGTTTTATCGATTTGCTTCCCATCTAGAAATCTGCACAAGCTGTTGTTATCCATGCGCAAATTGAGATATTCTATGTCACACATCAAAAGGACGAAGCAGGACAACTTGGCGCCAAAAATCTGGTACCTGGATAACTTTGTGTCTGGTCGTAATTTGTAACGTGGTTAAGCTTCGTTCTTCGCTAACGAACTGTAACTGCCTTAGTGGTTTAGCCTCGTTATTTAGCTTCGTAGAGCAACTATTAGACGCATTTGATCAAATGCAATTTTTTTTACCAAATTCCTAGATCTATGCACCAAATTCAGTGGGTTGTTCTGGCGCCAAGTTGTCAAAAAGAACCGTTCCTTGCATAATTTTGAGAAAGCTGAAATTTTCAATCTATTGAGTTTTGTGTGTTAAAACGGGTGCATGACGTTACCACAATGTTGTGTACAATTCACTTTATTTCTGCACAATTCACGAGCTTCTAATTTCCAATCCCCTTCGAATCGTTTTTGTACGCGACCATTTGTGTTTTAACGTGCGTCATTACAATTTTCAATTACCCAATTCCCAGAAGCATTCACATCATTTGAACGTTCGCTCACGCGATCTGACGCGTTTACAGCAATTTTGAAAAAAAAATCTCACGACATTTAAATTTTTAGGAGTTTGCGTGTCCTAATCCAATTAGCCGCGCACTTTTTGCGTTCTGCCTGACGTGGGTTCGAATACAATTGTGCGCAATTGTGTTAGAATGATTGGCGCGGACAGGTACCGTATCACACTGCCTGGTTGGTCTACTCAAAAAAGCAAAGTCGGAAAGCTGATTACGGAAAGGTTGGAGAGAATTGAGTTGAGAAAATGGAATTTGAAAGAGTCCAAGTGTTCAAGCCGCGATGTCTTTACCGTATGATTTGAGGAATGCTTTCAATGGTTCAATGGCATACAAATGGCGCTCTGGGATAAAGCAAGCAACTATTCAATGTTGTCTTCGTTGTCTTTGATGCGAGGATTTGTTAGAAATAGTGTGAATTGCGCGCAATATTTGCTCATAGGTTTGCAAACCTGACGACAGTCACTGCGCGCGTTGACTGTCCGTCACGCTGTTCGGCTTTCACGTCGTCTTGCGCGCAGCGCAAATCACTTTGTCTTAACACGTAGAGAACAATTGACGTGCGCCAACGCACGAGCAGCGCCAGTCGGCGTCGAGTGCAAGAAGAAAGGAAGCGCTCGGTAATCTGTCACAAAAACGAGCGAGATCCTCTGCAAACAGAGAAACAGCGAGCAGTAGTCGGGGGCCAGTAGCTATAAAGGAGTGGGCAAAGCGCACAGGTACAGATGTCTTCTCAGGGATCGGGAATCGTTGCTCCATCGGCGGTCGTTTTGCTCTTGTGCCGCTTTGCTATTGTTCGCGACGAGTGGAAAGAGATAACGGATTGTAAACTTTTCTTTTAATCTTCTTTTTCCGTTTTCGTTCTGAGAATCGTTCTGAGAAAGAAAACAAACGACGGATTAGAAGCGAAATGTTAAACGTGAATCACAGATCTTCAACAAGCACTAGTTGCTTCCCAAAAGACACCTCTGTGATCATCGATGCTCGTTTGAGTCTCTTGCGAAACAAAAACGTGCCAGATAGCGATCAGAGAACGTGTTTTCCCTTTTTCTAACTCGTCGCCAGTGTTCATTTCTTGCGCTTCCCGTGAATTCGTGCCTAAACACATCGAAAACGACATTTAAAGCTGCTTTGTGACCTTTGAGTCATCTTTGTTTTCCTCTCTGTTACATCTTTCTCCAAATTCACGCGCGCTTATCGTAACCTACCGTTATCTTCGTGCGTTTGTCAATTGCACGATCACCTTGTTCGTGTAAACGTTCATTTTTTTTTTAAATATCGCTCTTTTCTTCATCTATTTTCACTCACTCAAAGTGTCCCCTCAAGCTGTGCTCTCGTAAATTATTTTTGCAACTCTCAACAACGTCCTGTTTTTGCTGTGCGACAGAGATCAGTTGTTTTGTCGTTGTTTGAAAATATCGTCGTTTCCCACAACATGGAAATTAGTTCCAAGAAAAGCAAGAGCGACAGTGAAATTAGTATCTGAATTTGCTGCTAAAACAGGAACTTGGGTCATTTCTGGACAGGAAGTCACAGATTACAACAAAACATTCTCTTTTCTTTGTTTATACGGTAGGAGCTATATTTACACGTGGAATCCGGAAACGCTGAAAGGCAGGAAGTAGAAATCGTCATTTGTAACGTGTATGGTACTTGATACTTGATCGGAAATCTTTAATTATTGAAACAAAGTTCAAAATATGTGAGTAATCTAAACTACGTAACTACTCCCTAAGCAACGACGATCAATTAATACTCGTCAATACAAGTGCGTGGGCTCACAGTGTGATATTTCGCAGTCATTGGTCCATCGCTCTAGAAAGCCGCTCGAATAGATTACGGTAGCTGGCGATGAAGTCAAAGATTGTTGAGTGTTCATCTTGTTATGTCGTTTGCATGTTTTCCATCTATTTAAGTCGCTCTAAGCGATCTTCACTGACCACTAAGTAAGCGTTGGCAGCCGCTCCTCTAAGAGGATACGAGAAAGAGGACAGCCGATCCGCAGAATAGTCAACGAACTCACGCACAGGATCAAAGAGTGTTACCTCAAAAAGCCCTTGCTCTCAGAATTGAGAGAAGAAAAACAAGCAGATTGGTTTCAAGGTTCACTGTGTCTTCTCGGAATACCTTTCTCAATTCCGACTCACATTCTTCCGTTTTGTTTGTTGTTTTTGATTAGATGGTTGTTGGTCTCTACACACACACAGCCTACCGAGCCTAGAGTAACTGAATACGGGCACTACCGTAGTCAACGAGGTTGTAGCCGCAACAAACGAAACATTGTAGCGCTGTTTACAGTTGGAATGTTTTTACAGATTGCTCGATTTGTACGAGTGGCATTTAGAATGTTGAAACTCGTAAATCTGAATGCAGACTGGAAGTCAGGAAGCAGTGTTGACGACGGTTAATCCAAATTTTTGCTATTAAAATAAGCGAAAAACTAAAAAAATCAATATCTGTGAACTGTGCGTTGCGGGAAATCCATATTTTGAAGGCAAATTGGCACTGCGGATCGGTTCACATCGATGTTTACTGTTTCGATTTTCTAGACCATAAAACGACAAGAACATTCCTTGATTTGGGTACAATTGGCTATATGTCTGTCGTGTTTTTCACAGGCTCGCTGAACAAACTACAACACAGATCGCTATTGTTCTGCAATGACCTTGTTGGCCTAGTCTAGCTAGAAAGAAAGGAGATCGCACCTTGTGCGTAGCTTATGTATTTGCCTCCTTCTGGTTCAACTGAAAGTGTTGACAATTCAGACATCAGTATGCAGCGTTTGTCTGCTCTGAGTTGAACTTTGCGTTGGCGTAGTACAGTGCGTCTGTGGAGCGATCTGCGAAATGAGAGAAAAACATGCTTTGCTCTGCTCTGTTCCACTCAGCGCTGCTCGGAAGTGCGATTTAATAATTTAGACTAATCCGTCACATGCCACAATGTCGGTGGTCTAAAGAAACGCGCCGCTCATCCGGTGCCGACGTCGTTATCGTCCCTACAGACGTTTGTAGAGTGCACGGACGCCGAATACGCGCGTGGAAGTGAAATAGAAATCGTTTTGCGACATTGGCAGCCGCTGTTCTGGAAAGGTCTGTCTGCTTGCGCAGTCAGTGCGCCCTTAAACATCGTACATGGCCTGAACTTGGGTCTTTCCACTCGAAATAACACCAAAACGAGGATTCTCATAATCAAACTTGTTGTTTAAACGCGGTAAACGAGGGTGACGTAGACGGGAACGAGAGCTTAGCTTAGAAAACAAGACAACAACGTCGAATGTCATGTGTTCGTGTGAAATATCCCACAAAAATGCCCCTAAACGCGATTCTTAGAAATTCTGTTTTCAGATTGCAGATTAGTACAAAATGAAGATGCGATCCGCTATCGTCGTTGGCGCTTTCGCCCTTGTTTGCGTTCTCTTCGCTGCGTCAGGCGATGCGAAACCGGCCGGTGCAGGTGAGGACTCGAAGTGCTCGAAAGTGTAAACCGCTTCTAAACATTATGAATATTTCAGCGTTTTCAAAAGAGTTAGACAAAATTCTCTCAAGCCTCTCTCCGCGTTCCCAGCAAGTAATCATTGACTTCATCAACATTGACCAAGGCAAAATGACGCCCGAAGAGCGGAAACGACAGATGCGAACAGTGATGGGAAAACTCGATCGTACCGTACTCGAGGAGCTCTTCCAACTGTACAAGACATCGCAGTAAACGCCAGCCACAAGCACAGCTACGATGCACCTGTGCTGTCTAATAATTTGATTCTAATAAGTGTAATCCTAATAAAAGTGTTCGCTGTGAGTAAATCGAACGCCACACTTCAACTACAGTAATTGTCGTTGATTATTCCACCGCGCTATTCCAGGTTCTCTCGGTGACATTTCGCAACAAATGCTGCTGACCTAAAGCATCGTACTTCTCATCCGCGATGACATCAACTGCTCTACTCGAACCAGTTCTCCTCAAAAAGTGCATTGTGATTTGAGGCTAACGCGGCAATTATCTTTTTAAATTAGCTTGATTAAACCCTCGATTGTCACCTTCCTATCGTTCAATTTGCAATTCCTTGAAGCTTAGCCCTTAACCGTAATTGCCTGACATCAGATAAACAAGGGGATTCATCGCTAGTTAAGTGAATTTTACAAGATTTCCCGCTTTGCTAAATTTGTTTGAAGCTCTATTTTTAGTTTTTCTCTCTCTTTGCATTGATTCTAAGAACAAAACAAATCAATTAGCGCATCTGGAACGTTTCCACACCGACATTGTTACAGTAATGACTAAGCGTTTGGCAGTTCCTCGTTCAAGGACACTACGGTATACGCATGTCTGCTGAGAACGTTCCCGTAGTCTTTGTTTAGCAGCGTTCGAACACGCAGTTGAGCGCTGATCAGTAATTTTCCCGGCAACCTACGCGTATTCGACTCATTCCTGAATTTATCAGGTGTGGGAAGATTTACGGTCTAGTGCGTCGTTTGCGCGAAGACATTTATGGCGAGCAGCACACGCCATAATCCCATTGATATTCTACAATAAATCACGAATCACACACATCAGGACAAGTGCATTTCGAGGAATTTCTGATAAATCGACATGTAGAGTTCAGTTCAAGTTGACGTTTTCAAAGAATTGGTTCAAAATGTTAGATTCACAAGGACAACACACAAGGGCACTCTAGAGGTGAAAGTACTCGAATCAGGGCACAATTTCCAAAATTGGAGAATGAGAGCTAATTCAGGTTGTTGATCGCTTTCTGTTGCTTCCTGGTGTGTGCGTGAATTTTTGACTTTAAAGGAAACTATTAACCTCAAATACACTTCTCACTCTCTCTTCTCGCAGCGTTGTTTGTTATGATGTTAGAGTGTGGATGTCCGAGAAGTGGCGGCAGAGAGGAAAGAAATAAGCCGTCGTCCAGCGGTGGCGATGCCAAGAACGGACGATCGTGAGAAGCCACATGGGAGCCTCGATCTTTTTCACTGTTCCACTGTCGTCATTAGTCTCTCTATGAACTGTAATGGCATTACGTACCTCCTCGCTTGCCTGTTGACTGACTGATCCTGTGGTTGTTGCCGTCCAACTGAGAACAGCAGAGTTTGTGTTCAAGTGCGCCTCTTTGTAACTGGACTTTGAGTATCCGCTCTTGCCAAGAACGCAAAACTGACAAGTTCACCGTCCTGCTCCTCCTCCGCCAATGCGGTGCGCGGTGCGCACAAGGCGATCTTAATTTCGGGGCCACGCCTAACCGAATACCTGTGCGCATGTGTGATTTGTAGCTTAAGGAAATTAAAACGCAAATGTGCAAAGGAGGTGGCGCTTAGCGACCGCACAGATCATAGCCTCGCGCGCACGTGCGCGCCGCCTTCTAAGCGTGTCCGGAGCTCCTTTAAAGGGGCCCCACTCCGTAGTCCTCCATCATTCACCTCACCATCGGTCGGTTGGCCGGTTGGACAAGGACATCAAACTCTTCCGCTCGCTCCGGACAATGTCCTCAAGCCCAGCCTCCTCTTCGGACATTTGCGTCCGGAGACCAATCCTCAGGGGCCAAAGGACCTGCCCACCGACAGAGGGAGGGTTTCCGCTTCCTCCCCGAGGATCCTCCTTCTCGGCATGACCAGTAGCAGTCCAGAAGATGAATTTCATCAATTCACTCACCTACGTGGACTTTCTGTCCACTATTTGGCGTTTTGAACTCGATATTCCAATCCCCAACTTCGAAATGCCCTCATTAGACCTAAGCGCGTAAACTTTGACGCATGTTTACCGCGTAAAGTGATTGAATGTAACTGCGATGTGCGCGGGGCGTTTCCATCATTCCCTCAGGGAAACGCGAGGTTATATGCGGAAAGGAATCATAAACCACCTCGCTTGGTCAGTTATCCTCATCCTCATTCCTTTCAGTTTCCGATCTCGATCAACGAAGATGTTCTTCCGGTCCGCCACGATCCTTCTCGCAGTGTGCGCTGTCTACGTCGCGGCTTCGATCGGCACGGAGTACATCGAGAATTTGATGACGATGGTCAGCGACGCAGAAAGCAAAGCGGAGCTCGCTTCCGCTAAGAACGACATCTCGTTGCCGAAACGCGACCGCAACGTCCTCATCTTGAACATCATGATGAAGCAACCGAACGCTGTGAAGGTACAGTACCCTGCTTTGACTTGACTCAATTGTTTTCTTTAGGATGTCTTCTTCCTCAACCTCCTCAGCGAGCAGTCGAAGCAGGCTCTCAAGAACCAGCTCGCTCAAGCGCAACTCAAGGATCTGGAGCCCGAAGTCCGTGAGGCGTACCTGAAAATGGAGGACCTCAAGCTCGACATGAGCATCAGCGACTATCAGCAAGAGCAGGAGGAGCAGTACGTCCGCAACCAGTTGACCAAGCGGCAGCGCGAGATTCTCGAGACCGTCGGCACCCCTGAGTTCGAAGCGTAGGAGAGCTTCCGAAGCGACTCGCATTCGTAGTTCCCTGTTATTTTCATCATCTTCCCTTCTGTAAACTTCTTCCACTCTCTTCGTTCTGTTCTCATTTTGATTTTTATTCATTTTGATAGTAACTATTTTATAACTTAAATAAATTTGTGTTGAATCCCCAAATCCAGCGATCACAACATTCAGAGCACAAGTTTGGGTTGACCGCGCGCACGTGCAAGAACACAAAGGATACCCGTTGACGTGATCGATGTGCTAGCGCCGGGCAGGCAGTGTCCGAAAGAGAAAGTTCCGATTTCATTGTTTCATCTCTGATCGGCAATGCTCTCGGTTTCCCTTCTTCCCACCACATTGATGGTCGTTGCTTTACTTGGCTGCCTGGCCTCAGGCAACTTTCTGGGACCGCCATGCCTTCCGGAACGTCGAAATTTTAAATTGTTCTATCCGTGCATGGAGCCCCCGCAAGGTACGTTGACCGACGATCGCCAGCGCCGCGCACGTTTTGCGTGTCCAAAGGACATTGCCACTTACATTTCACAGCTTGAATGATTCAAAAGGAATGTCGCAAGATGTAAGACGTCGTCGTACGTCGCCAAGAGAACGTTTTCAAATGCATAATATTGATGATGTTTCCCGTTTTAGAAACAAACTATCTAAATCATCGCCGTTTTTACAACCGCCTGTTCTATGACCTCAACTCGTTTCCTCGTGGCACGCGTCTCACTCAACTGCCCAGCTATGGATTCAATGCAAATCTCCCCAAAAATGGACCGTATGCGAATTTATAGTAAATGACTTCAGATATGAACAGACAGACTGAGGGACACGTTCGGAATCATTTGCGACAACATTGCGAATTACCACACTGCGCGTATCCGGGTTGGCATTGGCACTGCTGAGTGTTCGCCTGAGGTTGGCACTGAACGACAGCGGGTTGCTGTTGCTGGGGACTGCAAGTTTGAGCGCAGTTCGTCTGACAAGCGGGTTCACAACGGGCTACAGGTTGTTGTTGTTGCACGCACTGCTGCACGCACTCCTGTTGGCACTGGGGTTGGCACTGCGCGGAGTTCTGGGTCTGAGGAGGGAGCACCACGTTGATTGTCGGCTGTTGCTGCTGCACGGGAGCGCAGTTGCACTGAGGCATCTGCTGCTGAGGCTGCTGATTACAGTTGCACTGAAGAGGTTGCTGCTGCACAGGCTGCGGTTGGTAGACGGGTTGTGGCTGACGGTAGACGGGCTGCTGGGGCTGAGTGCGAACACAGTCGGGCTGGCAGGCAGGCAGACACTGAGGTTGACATTGAGGCTGCTGCTGCACTGGAGCGGGAGCGCAGTTGCACTGAGGTTGCTGTTGCTGGGGCTGATTGCAATTGCACTGCGGTTGCACTGGGGCAGGCTGTTCCTGGACGCACTGAGGCTGACAAGCAGGTTGACACTGAGGCTGGCATTGAACCTGCTGTTGCTGCTGGGGCTGTTGCTGTTGTGGAGATGGAAGATAACCCGGAGTTTGGTAGATGTTGTGCTGAGGAGGTTGTTGTTGCTGATTCTGGCTGCAGGATGGTTGGCAGGCCGGCTGGCATTCGGGTTGGCACTGAGGAACTTGTTGCTGTGGCACAGGCTGGATGGACTGTTGCTGTTGGACGCACTGAGGTTGGCACGCAGGTTGACAGGCAGGTTGGCATTGCGGCTGCTGTTGCTGAATAGGAGCAGGCTGTTGTTGTTGCTGCACACATTGGGGTTCGCAGGCTGGTTGGCAGGCAGGAGCGCACTGAGGTTGTTGTTGAAGCGGAGCAGGTTGTTGTTGCTGAATACACTGAGGTTCGCACGCTGGTTGACAAGCAGGCTGGCACTGTGGCTGTTGCTGCATTGGTTGTTGTTGAACACATTGAGGTTCACAGGCGGGCTGACAGGCAGGCGTGCACTGAGGTTGTTGTTGAATCGGTGCAGGTGCCTGATTTACGCATTGAGGCTCACAGGCGGGCTGACAGGCGGGCTGGCACTGAGGCTGAACCTGCTGCGTAGAAGCACAGTTGCATTGTGGAGCCTGCTGTGGTTGGTTGCAGTTGCACTGAGGCTGCTGCTGCTGGGGAGCAGGCAGATAGCCCGGTTGCCGGTAGATATTCTGCTGGGGAGCCTGTTGCTGGGGCTGCTGCTGAGTGCACTGGGGACTACAGGCAGGCTGGCATTGAGGTTGGCACTGAACGGTCTGGGGTTGGGGCTGCTGTTGCTGAACACACTGAGGTTGGCATGCTGGCTGACACGCGGGACTGCATTGAGGCTGAATGCGTTGAATCTGCTGTGGTGCCGGAGCGCAGTTGCACTGAGGCTGCTGTTGCTGGGGCTGATTGCAGTTGCAAAGCTGCTGAGGCTGCTGCACTCGGACCACAGGAGCAGATGGAGCACACAAACAGGGACTCTGTTGTTGCGGAGCGCAGGCGCATTGCTGACGCTTCGCCCTGATGACGGCTTCCGTCTGAAATAATCACGATTTCTGCGTAAATATTTAAGGCAATGATCTCACCGAGCTGACGACAAGGAGAGTCAGAAGAATTGCCGTCGCAGTCCTCATTGTGTGCTGGCCAGCAGCGAGTAGTGAAGAGTCCATCGTTCGCCGAGTTCTTAAATACGACGCAACAGTTGACGACGCCCAACGGCGCAAAGTAAACAGGAGTTGAGACCTGATTGCTTCGGAGGCCAGCCAAAAAACCTACCGTGTGGGCCCACACTTCACTGTCCATCCGTTTGCTTTGATCGTTGCGGACGATTCTCCGCCGCTCAGAAGTCTAAATCTAAACAAAATTCGGCCAATCCGGAAACGGCTTACTCTGTGTTTACGCTGGGTAAAACCGGCCGCGATAGTTACAAACTGCAGGAAATTTATTTGCTTATCACTAGAGCGCAAACAGCGCTTATCTGCCTTTGATTTCATCATTTTTTGAAGAAAAAAAGTGATTTTTTCAGGCGAAACAAAGAATGCTTAAAGTCAACAGAGCGCGCTGACGATCTTCTCTGCAAATCTGTTGTTTCATCGTCTGCGTGACCTAATGAAACGCGGAGCTTTTGGGTTTGCTGGCTGTGGGCGCTCTGGACACAAAAATGCTCCAAACGTCACGAATAAAACGGTAATAATTCTCGCCGAGTTGTGCTTGTTTACGACAATCCTACCGTATTAATTATTCGCAAAACGCTGATACGTGAACACAACATTCCCGTCGGTTAATTACATTTTCCGTACAACCGACACGCTTCTCGTTTTCCCATCATGCGTTCGCGAACACGAAGATCCTGGTACGCAACGTTCTCACAAACTGTCTCGGGAAGCGGAAACTAGCCCACACAGACGCTTTGCTCTCGTAAATGTCGCCTCTCATCGTGTGTAAATGCCAGAATCTATGGCCTTTGTAAGGTGGTAAACACGAAAATGTTCTCATACCAAATGCAAGAATTGTGGAGAATTTGATCAATTCAGATAAATATAGTACTTTGAAGATTTCGCCGAATGGCGCTAATGAAATGCGTTCGATTTGCACTTTGGATTTGTTGTGGTAGAAGTAAACATGCTCCAGAAGGTACATGAATGCGTCACCATCCGTTTCTTGGTATTTTGTTCACGCTGCTAATTCGGTCGTCCTGAGAGTGAATCCTCGGAACCGAAGATGAATAAACAGCCAGCCGATCGCCTACTCACATCGTACGCCAAAAGTCAACAGATGTAAGAAAAATAGCTGATGCCCAAAATTGCCTCTCTGAATCATTTATGAGTGGTTAGAGTGGTAAGGAGGGGGCCGATGAAGTGTGAATAGCGATGATCTTTATTGCTCGTGTAGAATTAATCATGTTGTTTATTTAGTATTCGTTGGTAATGAGGGAGAAACGAAGTATTTAGATCGTTAAGAGATTGAATTAAAACAACGAAATGGCAGCCCAGTCGAGCAGGAAAGCTTAGCAGAGCTTACAGCAGTAGCTAGGGTGTCTTAGCTTCCAAGTACAGTACCAACAGACTACTTAACTGCAATCAGTCTATCAATAGGTTGCTTCCACAAAAAGGGACTCTTACAACGTGATAAAGCCATTCATCCTACTGTAGATTACTGCGTAGATATTCAAAATGCGCTTGCTAACATTTGCTGCAAGTGTCGGGTTATTAATGTCTGCGTGGCGCGGCAAACAACCGCATTCCCAACCGCATATTCATTTCAATTATTCATCCACAAACGAATTGGCCAAAATTCCTCAATGATGAGCTTCTCGTCAGAGTGCACAATCGCTTCAAATTCTTGCCTACATTCCAGTCTTAACGTGTTCGGTCTGAATTCTTCAAATTGCTCTTCAAATCTCGCGATGTTCGTGTCAAAGTGTAATCATCGAAAATGGAAATTTTCCTGAGAAAATGGCGTTTGATCTTTACAGCGGACGTAGCAGCAAAAGTTAATTGGATCACTCACCTCCTACTTGCAATTTCAATTCGATAAACTCACGCAATCAACTTTGAGAGCGAAAATTTTAAATTTACAAACTAATTGCACCGTATTCAATCCAACGCAGCAAAGGTGCTTTACTACTACTACTTCCAGTACGTAATTGCCGTAAATCATTGAAAATTAACGAGTTTCGGACTTTGACCACGCGACAACAAATTTTGAATTGCTATATTTGGTTTTTACGCTCTACACACCACAAAAAGCGCCAAGTTGAATCATATCGTAGTACAGTAATGCTTTACGCTACTCACAGGTTAAATTTAGAATAAAATCGAATAGAAAATGTATCTGCAAGCGGAGACAATCAAGTTATCTGCAAACTGAAGTAAAAATTGTCGTGATTTTCAGGCCAAAATTTCTTTGAGGGACTGAAAAACGACCAATTCATAAGAATGACATCATTTCGTTTATAAAAGACTAATTTCCTACAATAATCATATCATAATCACATTTGTTTGTGGGTCGTTTCGTTGCTCAGTGAGCGTAGTTCTGAGTGAGCTTGTGGCACACTCACAGGTGTTTGATAGAGTGCATTGTGAAATGATTCGCCTGCCACAAAGTGAATTGGCCGGATGAAAATTTAATTGTTTTGTACTATGGCTGTAAATGCCTTCTGTGATTGAACTCTCTCTGGGTACACTGTTTAGAGGGGTGAACACATCAGAAACCACTTCTGAGAAGGTTATCAAAACGTCACTAGTTGGCACACACCACGTGACACATACAGGTGTTATTGCGTTTCAGTCACAAATGAAACGTTCTGACGCGGAAGCGTTAAGCAATACGGATTACTGACACAATACAGCTTACAGTGCATCCAATCTTAAACTATCGGCGCTTACTGTAAGCGGATCCTTGTTAAACAAAAGATGAATTGAAGCTTTGATGGAATTGCGCCAAAAATTCTCAATTAATAGAACACAAATAAACAGAGAGAAACATAAATTTTGTGACGTTTTTACATGATTCGCATAAAACACAGATTCCCGGAATTACTGTTGTTTGTTGAAAACAAACGTGAACGTTGTAAACATCAACCTTACATAAAGGTATTTTTAGTGCAAGTGACCGTAAAAGTGATTACAGATGCGTGCAAGATCAAGAACTGCATCTATTCTTAAGTTAGTTCAGCATATTTGATGGTTAACTATTGGAAAATGGAAGCTTCAAAACATGTTGTAGCCAGAACATTAGAACCAATAACCCTAACTGCTTAAATAGTTAAATTGATTTGATTTTAGTTGTAGCTGAGACTCAAGTTATATTCGGTGATTTGATGACTAAACACGTGTAATTACTGTCTAAAAATGTGAAAACGCAGCTGTATGAGGCTTTGTGCATTTACAATCATCGTTTCGCGAAAAAATAAACCGCATTTCAAAGGATCTAGAAGCGTCTAGGTGACATACTGTGATGGCGAAACTTGTTCGTGTCGCTTGGTGGGCGAACAACGATTTAAATAAGTAAAACGTGTCGACCAACATTCAACATTCGATTCATTCATAATAAATAAAGTTGACCTTGTAGACAACACGAAATGACGATCTGAGGTTGTTTTTTCTCGCTAACGCTAATGCCACACACCCTGTGTTTGACAGGTTGTCGCAAAAAACAAAGCATTCGAGCATAGGAACCAAAAAGGCTGTGGGATTGTTTGATGGGGTTCAGCAACTAGAAATTTAATCTCCTATGATGTGTCGTTTGTCGTCATCTTAACGATGAGGACATCGTTAAGATGACGACTCAGATTAGGAATGTTTGAAATCTCAAGCTGCGTGAAATCAGTTTAAATTACAAAACTTTCCTACCACTGGAACGCTTTGCAGACAAACGAACGAATGTTGGAGGCAAGGGATTAGTTGCTAAGGTATTCGTTCTTCCTCCAAATCCAAATTTAGCGAAGAAAACTGCAAGGCACCGTATTCCGGCAGTAATGTGAAAAGCTGCGCAGAGCGTAAAAGATATTGGAATGCAATGGGAATAATCTTTTGGTTTCAGTTTTGCTTACAACTGCAGAATATTGCAGTCTCGTGTTGCTGGCTTGATAAATTGTACCGTATCAGAATGACCGTACAATCGCAAACAAGCTGCCCGATTCAACAACTTTTAAGAGCTGCGTTACTCTGCAAGTGAAGCAGTTAACTGCATTTGGGTCTATTTTTTGCAGGTGAGGATGACTCAGATCTGGCCTAGGTTGACGAGATCAATGACGTCGATGGATGATTTGCAGGTTCACGCGTTCAACTGTGCTTAATTGCCGCCTGGCACCGCCGAATTCTGTGCAAATGTAAAATAATTGGACTTGTCACGCAAAGTACATGTCTGATTAGGTCATTAGGCGCAATTCGCGCTAAAATTAGGTTTTGTCGCTCGAGTTGGCGGTAAAAAATTAATCCGGGAGGTCTGTTCAGCGATTATTCGTACATTGATCGCGTGAGAAACGTTCCCGGCACCGACGTCAACTGTTTTTTCAGGTTGGCGAGACGGATTTGCAGACATCCTAAATTTAGACGTTCTACTGCGAACCGCATCTATCAACGCGTACGGTAACGCAATAGGGATTACATGCGGGACGGGCTATCTTCTACCAAGTCGATCTTGTTAGATCAAATTCTCATTTTAAGCATAAAAGTACATGCAAAATAGTAAGTTTCTAGGGTGCATGCTGGTAAATGAAAGTAGAGGGACAGGAATCTTTCATTTCTGCTCTAGTGGACATCAGACTGGTTCAAAGAAGAGCTCCATGTGATTGAAATAGTGTCACGTCTCTTGTAAGTCCGTCCATTCATGAAAATCTGGACATTGCCGCGTGAAATCGAATTTTTGTGCCAAAAAGCACGGCAAGCGCATCCCGTTGCAAATCTCATTCGGTTACAGATAGATACGCGACTTGATTTCTTCGGTCCACTAGACGTAGAATTGAAATCCGGTTGCTTAGGAGTGATCGCCAGGGTTGGATGCATCGCTCCTGTCCATACATATTTGCACACAATGAAGCGATCGAATCACGATGATAAACTAATCTATTAAGCTCTCTTTGAATCCGCCAATTTGCATGAAGTTTGGCGGAGAACACGCGTGCATTGCAACTTTGCAGTTTCAATTTTAGGAATCTCTGTTGGGAAAGCGCTGCTCCTGTAGTGTTTTAGCGCGACAAGGGCTCTGGGTGACAATAATACACTTATACCCATTATACCAATTTCGGAAAGTGAAAAACAACTGGCAATGTTCAGTTTACTGCATAAAATTGACGATCCGTGACAATTGGGTGCCGTCGATTGGGAACCTGGACGATTGACGAGGTGCGCTCATCTGTACTATAACTGGTCTAGTATGTTAAGTATCCGGTACGTAGCCCGGTAAGCAAGAAACTAAGTTAAAAGACAATGGCAGCCTAAGCTCAACTATCGTCTTGCAACGCTATTGCAATGCTATTGGGGCCTCAATAGATCCGAACCATACGTATTTACACAGAATGAAGCGATCGAATAAACAAATCTATTAAACTCTCTTAGAATGCGCCCATTTGCGTGAAATTGCGGAGAACATAAGAGTTTTGCGAAACTGTTGACGGATTTTATTTCATTCGTCGTACATTTCAACTTTGCAATTTACAAATCTCTGTTGGGAACGAGCGGCCCTGCAGTGTTTCTTTTGAAATACAATGAAAAGTCGGTGGGAGCCTGGACGATTGACGATTTTTTTTGTACTGTAACATGTGGAACTCGTAGGCATGCAAGCCGGTACTGCTACTCACTGCGCCATACGAAGCCCCCTTAGCAAAACAATAGCTAAAAGACAAAGCGTTAGCCAGCTCAGTAATCGTCTTGCCATCTAACCCCAAATGCAGTGAAAAAGCAATCTTGCCGTTGGTTGCAGGTCTATAGACCAAAAACCTCGTAATCATGTGCAAAATTATTTGATTTTTGCTCACCGCACTACCGCATTATTCAGCTTAACGTCATAGCTTGGTGGATGATTAATTGACACAAAATAAATTTAAAATTCACGCTCATGGAACATTTTAGTATTTTTTGCTTGTAGAGATGACAGCTGCTGACCACTTTTACGAGATCACGGACTCCAGTTGATGATGCTGACTAATCATTGCGTGACAATCGTTGAAAATTAAAATTCATGAAGATTCTAAGTGTAATTGAAGCAGATAACTGAACTTTGAGATCTTGGAAGGCAGGGATGACTCAGATCTTGCCTCGGTTGATGTGATCATGACGTCGATGGATGATTTGCAGGTTCACGCGTGTAATTTGGCATCAACTGTGCTTAATTGCCGCCTGGCGCTGACGAATTCCGTGCAAGTTGTAACTTGGAAAAAATGACCGTAAATTGAACTTGTCACGCAAGATACATGTCTGCGCGCTAAATTTAGACTTTCTCGCTCGCGTTGGCGGCAAAAAAAAAATAACCCGGGAGGTCTGTTCAGCGATTATTCGTACATTGATCGCGTGAGAAACGTTCCTGTCATCGACGTCAGTCGCTTTTTCGGATTTCAAAATTAGTTGCCCACACGGAGTTTGTGGTTTAAGCCTCGTCATTCATTTGGAAAAAAAGCGTTTTAGCTAGATTGCTAAATTTTAAAAGTCTAGACAAGAGAAATCGCACTTGACGCAAGTTTGCAAAACAACAGACAGAAGGACATGTCTGTTCGAATACATAACATCGAGAGACCGCGAAAAATTGAAAATGCAGTAGTGAACGGAAGCAACTGAAAACCTAACAATGCAGCGGTCACAGTAGCGAAGCACAAGACCATCAAGCGCTGTCTTCGTGTTTCCAACTGAATTGAAAACGGGAGCAGACATCTGTCTACCTGTTGACATCAAAGGAAATGTAGAAAACAACTCTGACTAATGATTGTTATGCTTGTAAACGTAAAACGCAGAAGCGTAGTAATGATGTTAGTTTGTAATTGGTGAGAAACATGTTTTGCATTGCTATGATTTATTCAGAGGCATGATTCGACGGATTACGGTAGTAAATGGCTTAATGTGTTGATAGCGTGTTCAACCGACTATCAACAATGAAGTGTTTTTCAGTTTGTTTCCGGATGAGCAAATTTTTGTCGCAACTACTAAAGGGACAGTGTCATGAACCAAAAGTTCTCAGAGTTTTTAGGAAATTTTTGGGGAAATCAGAGTGTTCCACGAGGCCTGGGAAGTGAGTTATGATACATTAGGCGGCCTTCAAAAGATTCGATCTTGCTGCGACTGCCGTCACATCTACAATATTCGTCAGAATAGCCATTTAGAATGGTCAAATAGCACAGAATTGTGGCTGAATGCCCGAGAATCGCTGACAAATCATGTTTTTTCGGACGTCGTTGACTTATCGGCGCGCGTCGGATGGCTCAATTCGATTTTCTGCCATTTTTCAGCCAAATAGCCACAGTTCTGTGCTTCCAGGTCCTAAATTTCCTCGACTCCGAAAACCAACCCGTAGGATACGTTTCGGAACGATATGATGCCCAGTTTTGTTGATTACACTGCCCTCTAGCGCATAACCAGACCTATAGCAAACAAAAACGAAAATTGAATTCTTTCCTTTGGCGGCTCAAATTCATGCAACATACTGTTTTGTATGTTGTATTACGCAGTCGACGACCGATAAATTGATTCAAGATTTTTGGCTAACGTCGTGGCTCGGCGCTCTGGCTTACTGTACTGCATCTCTTGTATTTAAAGTCAATCATGCTCCTCAGCGATTGTTTAATGATCAGTCTGAGTTTGCCGCGGGTCCAAATTGTTCGGCTTCTCCCTGAGCGCGCGATTTGTCGGAACACGATTAGCGCCAAGGGTGGCCTTGTCGTCTCGCGATAACAAGTGATTTGACAAGCCGTGAAGTGTACGCTCTGTTGGCTCTGACTTCTGTCCGGCCGCGGCGTACAAAGGGTGTAGCAGTCGAGTGGTCTGCATCGAGACAACGCAAATTACTTCATCGCTGTGATGTGAACCTGATAATTGGTAACTGTTTTCTGCGACCGTAACAAAAGCTCTTCACGCGGTTTGAAGTGCTTCAACACAGCGCAGCTATAAAATGGTCGCGCCTCGGGGGCCGAAAACCATTACTGTTACATTCGGTTCCAATGAGTCGTTTGCTGTTCACAACTCTGGCTATTGCTCTCATCGCCCTTCAGGTTTGAGAATATTCTGTGAAAGAGAGTGCATGACAAAAGTGTGTTCAGGGCGAGACAGTAAGCGCTTATGGATGCCCGTGCCGACCGGGCCTAACCGATTTGAGTCAATGTCCTTGTCTGCATGGCATTCCACAGGTAGGCAACCTCTGATATTCGCACAATTTACCGTATTCTACTTGCATCAGATATTGGAATGTCGACCGGCTTGTGAATCGTCGTGTATTGACAGCTGCGCTCTGAAAGTAGTCCGTTCCTCGCTATCGGAATGCGCCTCCATCTGCTCGACAACCTGCAAATCAGCGTGTGGAGAGAATATGGTAGCCATCGAATCTCAGTGCGAACACAGATGCCATCGCACTTGTGGAATGTCCTGCGTTCAATCTGGACTTTCGGCCGAGCAGTGTGGAACGACATGTGGAAAGACGTGCCATTACGCTTGCAATCTGCAACCGAAGACCGTCGAGCAGCCATCTGGCACTGTGAACGTGCAGATCATCCTCAAACATGGCGATATCCAAGCTGGTGAAGATTGCGCTCCAACCTGTTTGATGGCCTGCAACCGGCAATGCTACCAGCAGACAAATGCCATCACGAGATCGAGCTGTGATGCGACCTGTGGCCAGTACTGCAATCAGCGATGTCTGATGGCAACTGCGGCTCCTACAACGAAAGCCCCTGCGCATTGTGTTGCTGAATGCCAGCCTGAATGCGATCAACTCTGCATTGTGACGCAGTCCCTGAAGATGTTGGCCACAGAGTTTGAAGAACCGCTGAGCAGAGGACTCGAGCAGCTGCCCGAACTCATGAAGAGCTTCACGGGCGAGAAATCGCAGAACAGAATGGCGGTCTGCAGTGGAAAGTGCCGCGAGCAGTGCTCACAAGACTGCCATCATTCGAACACCCTCTGCATCGCTTGCGAATCGACCTGTAATCTGCGCTGTTCCCGCGAACAAACGACCACAACCACCACCACAACGACCACTTCTGTCACGAACCCCAGCTGCGTGCACAAATGCGAACGAAGCTGTTTCTCTTCGTGCTCTCCATTGAGCATCAACTGCATCAACGACTGCAAAGACGTCTGCAAAGAACAGTGCTCCGTGTTCGAACAGGAAGAGAAGATCAACTGCCCCGCTCGCTGCCAACCGCGTTGTGCGCAATCGTGCATCCAACAAGCCCAGTCGAACGTCATGGTCGTTGATCGAGTTGAACTGAATCAATGTCTTCCGGCTTGCAAAATCACCTGTCGGCAGCAATGTCTCTCCTTCAACGGCCCTGAAATCAACTGCGACAGTGCGTGCGCACACACTTGCAGCCAGACCTGCTTGCCGGAACCTCAGCCTCTCCACGAGGCCACAAACACCGTCAACTTTGTCTTTGACGGCTCCAAGAGCGATCCTTGCGGAGCTGCGTGCCGTAGCACCTGCGCTTCGAAGTGCAGTGGTCAGGACGGTTCATGCATTCCTGTCTGCCTGCGCTCGTGCCAGATGTCCTGCAACGTTCACACTCCCCCTCCCAGGGCGGAAAGCTGTGAAGATTCGTGTTCCAAGACCTGCAATGACGAGTGCATCCATGTGAAGCGAGCGTACATTCAGTGCAGTCCGGCGTGCAGCGACTCTTGCAAGACCGTTTGCGACATTTCGCTAAAGGTGAAACAATGCAAGCCCGTATGTGTGGAATCGTGCGAGAAGACCTGCAGCGGACTCCATCGTCGGGACTCTCAGTGCCATCGCGAGTGCCCCATGATCTGCGAATCAGCCTGCACCTTCAAGCGCACCCACAAGTTTTGACCGTGTTAAGTTATTTGATTATTTATGTGAGATGATGGTTTTGCAGTGCTTAGTAAATTGATTCTCTTATACCGTGTTATCATAGTCAACAGCAACGTATTTTAAACTTCTTTTATTCTATTAATTACCACAATTCACTGGAATCTCAGATATGATGACAAAAAATAGATCCTTTCACCTGACCACACAGCACCAGATTATACTGGTCAACGGCCACATGTTTTAATGCTTTTTCACACTGCGCATACCTCTCGATCGGTCACAAATCAGATTGACTGATAATTCAGAAAAGAAATGAGATGGAAAAGGTGAGAAATCGTTACAACGGCGAATAAATTCGATTTGCATTCCATGGATTCCACGCGGCATTCCAAATTGATGCAGAAGTTCTTAAGCACTGGGTGAAAGTGACCAAAGACCGCTTACTGACCACAGCAAACGATTCGGCTGGGTTTAATTCACTTTCGCTGTAGGATCTGCCAACTTTTTGGCTGACCCAAAAATCGGAATGCCACAAAAACAATGGAGGTTTCTCCTTATGTGGAAATGATCATGAGTATGTTTTATCGGCTTCAGATGTAGATTCCGGTGAATTCCAAAAAATCAAAGCCGTATTATCTTATTACGTCGCCAATACACAAATTTCCATAATAATTAGAATACTACCAACCTATTTTCAGGTCATTATCACAAATTCAGTCCATCAACAACAGGATCTCATAAATTTTAAATTGAACTAGTCACGTTCTCAGCTGAAATCAAGACGACAACAATCGCCAGCGCACAACTCTAAATTCATGACTCAGCGCTTCATTACAGTGTACTTAGCAGCTTATTGTTTCGTGATATGCGCGACACATGATTAAAAAGAACTGGACCAGACTGGGACCTGCGAGTTCCGCTGTCCAAACAGACGCATCACAGACTGTTTACCTCATATGCAAATAAGCTTCTCGAGGTGAGTGTCTGATGGCTAACACAACTAGTTTCTTGTTAGCTCAAATAAAGTCAACCGGACATTGTGCTAGCAATGAGCAGTTTTCACCTAATCGCTTTCGATATGTATAAAAGCCCAAGTGTTGATGTCCAAATCATTCGAATCGGTCATGAAATTCCTCGTTCTCTTCGCCTTGTTCGTCTCGGCTGCTCTGGTAGGTCTTTGCCATGGTGCAGTTCTGTGAATTGTGGGTCTTTAGGCAAATTCAGTGATTAGAACAAAGCGACAATGTCTGTGTCCACAACAGACTCAGGCGTGCTCGTGTTCCAGTCAATACTATCCTCAATATCAGCAGCCTTACCAGAACTATCAGCCCCAAACTATCCAATACGTGCCTGCCCAGTCATACCAGACGCAACAGTACAACTGCCAACCAGCTTGCCAGACTGCTTGCACGCAGAACTGCTCACCGCAGTACTCGAATCAGTGCCAAAACTCATGCCAGACCAGCTGCCAACAAGTCTGTACCCCGGCGGTTCAGAGCAACTGCGCTCCGGGTTGTCCGTCAACGTGTAATCCGAATTGTGGCACTCAGCCACAAACTGTGCCACCGTACACCACCACACAGGCACCGTTCATCGGTCCTCAGAATCCTCAGGAGCAACAGGAATGCCGTAATCAGTGCATTCAGTCTTGTCTGGAGCAGCAACATCCTCAGCAGCAGTGTGAGAACGATTGCGAGGAGATGTGGTAGGTGATCTTTAGTCGGAACAAGGAAACTATCTATAATCAGATGACCTAAAATGGAAGTTGCGATTTTTGAAGATTTTTGGGAGATGAAACAACCAAAAGACAACACGTTCAATGATCAGAAATTTGAGATTCTTACTTTTGTATTGAAAATTCGGACATTAGCCTGAAACGTTTGAATTGTCTCGATTCAAATCGTCCATCCTGACTTTGTCTCTCAACCTTTTACTGTGATTCCAGTTTTTTGCCCTCATTCTCTCTATTGGCCTACACTTAACACAGATTCCCAACAACCAAGACAATACCTGCGACACATTACTTCCAATTAGTACTTTAACCATTAATTACCCACTCTTTCTTCCAGCCGCCTGCCGACTCCTCCACCTCCCCAACTTCAGCAGCAGACCCTCCGTTACGAACAACCGAACCTGAACACGCCGCCTCCGCGCAAGCAATGAACTCGTCGCCACATTTTATGTCTGTAAAGGTTGAAAAGAGAGAATAAAGTCAAAGTTTCTACAATCGTCGCGCACCAATTTGATTGTTTATTTAACGACTTAACGTTCGTGACGATAAGGCAATTTACGCAAGGTTTATGCGAACCTATGCGAGTGATCGTATCTCTGTCGCCTGTACGTCTTTCCTTCCGTCAGATCGTTCTCACACGCATTGTTCTTCTTCTTCTTCCCTTTCGGCGCGTTCGATTACACAAAAGATACAACAAATGTTTGTGCAGAGCTGGTAATTGCGCGCGAGCGAGAGGGCAACTCTCTGTGTTGTAGAGGCGTGCGCGGGCGCGCGAGAATACACATGTAATTGATCAAGCGAAAGGGAAGAAACGAGCACATCTGGCAGATCTCTATCGAAAACGATTGTTGATTGATGAGCAGGAGAAGAAAACGCCGCCGTTGACACGAGGCAACAACACGTGAATAGGTGACGCGGCGGCGCAGGAAGTGTTGTCGCGCATCGTTATCGGAGTTAATGAGGCGTTCAAAATTGGAACCAATTGAGGTGCGGGACTGTTGAAAACAATAGAAAAAACAATTCAACGCATGCTGACCCGCGATACGAAAACACCATTAATGATGAACAAATGACGATGTCGTTGCATTCCGAAGAACCTAATTCGAATTGATCTAGGAGATTTTAAGGATGTTAGGCAAGAGTGACCGGTATCTGTGTGAATAAGGTCAAATAAGACCATAATGTTGATTTCAATTACTTTTTTCGGATTGCAATTAATCATCAACTTGATTTTTTGATCTAATCTTTGCGTTGATTTCGATTAAGAGGACTAAAACAAGCCTAATTTGCCTTCTGAGCTTGTGAGTAAAACAATCTGCAGCTGGCCTATTGAATAACCAAAATGCGGTCACTATATCCAAGTTGAATATATGTCTTGAGTTCAAAACCAATCTTTATCCCTGTGCTATCGTCCGGGCACCGCAATTGCAGTCTTTTCTATCTTGGCTTATTACGTAAAGTGAGAAACATTCCAAACCATTTGGACTGTGTGATCATGCAACAAGCGTCAGAGCGCCAAACATCTCCTATTTTCGACAAAAAAAAAGACACGAGAGACAGTCAAACAAAACATGCAATTCAATCTCAAATCTCGAGTTTTTTTCCAGATTTTGAGATGATCACTTTGCTGTGAACGGCTCAATGCGCCGCATGCGTACTTTTCCCTATTTTGGCTTATTAAATTCGTTCCTTCTGAGACGTTCCAAGCTGATTCTGATTAGCTTGGAACGTCTCGCCTACTACTGGCGGTACAAAACATGAAACCTCCATTTTTGCCGATTTTTGTGATAATCAGCTGCTGTGCAAACTGTGTCAAAATCGAAAGTGAAAACTTCAGCCGACTGCCCTGCCAACCGTTCCATGTTCGGTATAATTAGAGACATGGCAATTGGGTCAACCACACGGGAGACACCGTTACTTGTGTGTTGACTACTGAGTACGCTTCTTTCACTTGGTCAACAACCGTAACGCCCCTTTCGCTGCGGAAAAAAGTTCTCGATTTCGCTCATCCTAAAAAGTCTTCATTCAATCGCTCTCATCACACCCTCAATCCGTTCGTTCTTCTCTTTGAAGATTAGATCTGTCGCAAATCGCCGCCCCATCCCCTGCGCAAAGAAGCGTAGGATTTTCAAAGATCTGACACTTGACGCATCATGCGGTGTCATCACGGGCATCTGCCGGTGATTTTTGTGTTGATCTTAGGTGTTTATGGAGTTGATTACGACAGTGGTAAGTTAAATTTTCGTTTTGAGCTTTAATTTGTTGAATTGTAGGCAATAGATACACAGATCTCACGAATATCGGATCTTCAATGAACTACAGACGTCCGTCAAGTTTACTCTCAGTGCCTCGCTACGATTGGAACTACCAGAGTCCCAGTGTTCCTTCCTATATTCCAGAAGCGACCAACAACCTTCAGTTCAACGTTCCAACGAACATGTTCAATCCGTCAAGCAACAACAACTACTTTGCGCAAATGGCCCAGGACGTGATGAACAGAGTGATTAAAACGGTCGCTGGCTCCTACAGCGATGACAATCTTTTTCCTCTCTACGAGCACTCGCAGCAAAGAGCTTCGAGTCCTGAACGTGTACAGCCATCAACGACCCAAACTCCTGAAAGGAAAGTTGCCGCTGATGTGGTGAGAAGTGTGAAGATCACGCCTATTCGGACTACAGAAAGACCCGAAGATTCATATTTTGTGCGCGGTCTAAAGAAGCACTCAAGGGCGAGGAAGATTTTCGCCAATATTGAAGCGTATGCGAATCCACAAGTCCCAATCGAGGATATTATCGAAGAGGAGGCCAGAGTAGGGTTTCAACATCAAGAATTCATATTTTGATTGTTTGATTCAGCTCTATTCGAGGTTATCCAAACTGCGGAAGCCTGAAATCCGCTATTCTCCAAGGAAGAAATACGTAAGTGAAAGAAGTGATTTTAATACCGTAATGCACTAATTACTAAGCGAGCCTAGGGGTTCCAGATCTAGTAGTCATAGCGATAAGAGAGTCAATCTAGCATTCATGTCAATGTTGTGAGAACAACGTCATTTTCTGATCTTATCTACAGTAATCTATCATTGTTCTCATCAACGAATTGATGTATCCTTTCGGAACATTTGATGACATTTGCTGATTAGTTGAAAGACAAAGAGAAACTCACATTTTAATTTCCTTCCAACTCTTCAGCTTCACTTTAGACCTTCAAGCACGTGAAGCATGTGGAACCCGACGAGGACTACGAACAAGTTTTCCCCACAACAGTGACGCCTGTGCCTGCGCCAAGTCTCTTTGAACGCAGAGCGGTCGAATACTTCATCGGCCACAGTATCCCTCCGCAATTGGTCATCGACAGTCTCCCCGAGCGAGTTTCCACAACGCCGATGCCACTGCTTGAGATGAGAGCGCGGAGAGTGGGCTCCGACGATCATCCAGTGCGTATTCTCCCCAGACGTCGTTCGAAACATTCGAAAGCGCGTCAGACGTGGATGCGCAGAATCCACCGCGTGCTGGACAGCTACAAGCAACACCGAAAATCGAAGAAAACGTCCAAGCACCGTCGAACTGTCCTTCCGATGCGCTATGAGTGATCGAAGAGAGGAGATTATCATTCTAGATGTTTCGTTTCATTCCAAAGAATAATGCCATATTTGAGCGCCATATGTGCGATGCAGTGATTTTAATAAAGTAGGATTTGACCACTATGTGAGCGTCTACGCGCAGCCACACTGAAACAAGCCAAAGCCAAAAAAAAAATCGGTTAATCCATGTGTCACGAGATGATTCCGGATTTAGTCCTTCATTTTCTAGAAACATTCTTTCTAATCAAAGTGGACGTTCTCCGTGAATAAGCCAAAACGCCACCAAAACCGATGAATTATCTTAATTGCGGGGCTCATCAGCGCTCGCTTGTTTCGTTTTTTTTGTAGATTTGTCACATGTTTAAGAGGTTTTGCGTTGTTTCAGGTAACAAGCACAATGTTCTGTAGGCTTTCAGTAAAAGGCTTGGTTTAGGTTGTTGATTCGTGGCTATGAATTTGAATTTAGTGGACGAGTGACGAATTTTAGGTTCTATTTGTGAAAACATGTTTTCTGCAAAATTCACACGATCATTCGATTATTTCGCAACCTCAACCAAAATGACGAACGCACTCTTCTAGTCTAGAAACTGGCCATGTTCTTTAAGCATCGATTGAGACGTTTGAGGAGCTCACAAGTTTGTCGCAGTCTTTAATATTACAGCGTTGGCGGGAGTTAGTGGTTAGTAAAATTCTGAAAAACCGCAGACTTTTTTGGAACGATGTCTGTGTCCCTTTACGGAGCTCACAAGCTTCGTTTTGCGACGATTTCTCAATCTGACGCCGTCAAAACAACTCTTCGATATAAACAGAGGTGTCTGAGAATCTCTCCTTGTGACCTTTTTCACAATAGCGGATGGTTCGTCTCGAAAAGTGCAAGTTCACAAATCTGTTTACAGTTGCATCAAAATACGCTGACGACCTTTTTGCTGCGTCTGTTAGCCAACACTTGACGCTCTGCGACATTTACCCTGTCGTCTGTAAGACGCATTTGACTGAAACGTGTTTAATGCAAACACATCTCTCAATTTAGAGGTGATAATTCGATTACTCCGCAACCCAAAAATTGAAAATTGACATATCAGTTGATTTTCCTGTCTCTCATCCACATTTCATCCCGTACAATTTTCTATTTTGAACGGGTAAATCCATAACAAAATTGACGTGTTTGCGATGCTTTAAGATCCTCAAGACGTCTGAATTGAATGGTGAGAAATAGAGGTTGTCCTCTCCTTTTTGATCCCCCTTTTGTGAGTCACGAAATTCGCGACTCCTGACGTCTTCGGTTACATCATAAGTCAAAAAACAGTCTTGTTTTTGTTGGTTATGCGGCGACCATCTTCATCCCCGGCTTATCTTAAGTTGGTGTGTTGAAATGCTGACATTCAATTTCAAATGAGAGATTGTGAAACTTGAGGCAGCACTCTTAGCTAGGCTATTGCTACTGTGAAAGCTAAGATAGAACAACAATTGCTTGTTACAGTCCGCAAAATCGGACTTCGGTTGCTTTGAGGCGCAATACCGTTCGAAAACAAAAGTACAATCGTTCCGCATCCTTTTATGACGAAAGCGAAACGACATATTTGTGAAACGCGATCCTCTATCCTCCATTCCTCCTCACCTACATGGGCGGAGTTTGTCTGTTGAATTTGTACTCTTTCTTAAATTCAAAAGATTTAAATACCGGCCGCCATGCCGAACAATTTCATTCAATTTTTGAAGTAGCTTTCTGTGTTCGCATCTCATTCTCTAGCTCCGTTCTATTAGTCCAACTGTCATTATCTCCCCCGCACTCCATGTGCACTCATCCACATCGATTTGCGCGCGCTTTTGTACCGCAAATCGGTAACGGGATGGCGGTCGGCGAGTGCGACTACAAGCGGTGATTGCAAGCGATTTGCCGTGACGTTGCCGTTGGATTAAACCGGGAGCTTTTGACGATCGTGTTGAGGTGCGCGAGAACGGCAGCCGCAGCGGTGGCAACTACTCTGGATGGAGATGCGACCAGCGACGGCAACAAGGTTGTGCGCTGTGTAGGGCTGGTGACGGTGATGGTGGCAGACATCGCACGGCAAGCGACAAGCGATTCGTCCTTTCGGCATTATTATGACATTGTCATTATATTCCTTTCTCGCGCCTTATTGTACGCGCGCAACCGACAGTCAATTGTCGACTTTTTACGCTTGTTGACCCGCGTTCTTAGCCTTTGAGAGGTTTAAAGGTCAATGTGTTTGCAGGTTGCGAACCGCTAGCGTCATGCGCTTCTATATCCTGTTTCTCATCAGCTTCCTGGCCACATTCCTCGGTCAAGGAGACGCTGTAAGCTGTGTGCGGTGCTCGTTTGTGGAGAACAATATTGAAGATCGTATTTGTGAGGATCGATGTGAAGGTCAACTGTGCTATATCGGTAGGTTTTCCGCGTTCAGCTGGAGAATTAAGGTTTGCACTTCAGTGGTGAACAAATATCACAACGCTACAATCGTTGCCGACTGCGCGGATGATTTGGATGAAGCAGAGTCGAAAGACTTTGCTGAAAGAAACCTCTGCTACAATGGCGCCTCGTTCACTATCTGTGGTTGCATGCTGTCCGGATTGTGCAACGATCCGACGGCGCCAATTTCAAACTTTACCTTCATCACAACGCCTATTCTACAGAAGGAGTACAACGTTACTAGTGAAGGTAGGGGATGTTTTGATTTTGTAGATGAAATGAAAGGCTAGGACGGCAAACAAGCATTGGCTGAATGAGGCAAATGTAGCGCTTTGATGAACAAAATTCAACCGTTACACTATTCAATATTGTAGGTGGAAATGATAAAAACGAAACTGTCAGCATTCACCCCGTGGTAACCATCGAGATCGACAATGTGACAAAAGCTGCTCTCGCCTCTTCAAGCGAAGAATCCCAGGATTCCGATGAAGAAGAAAACGTCACAGTCGAGACGTCTGATTCACCAGACAACTCATCGTCTGCATTGACGGTCAATGACTCGGAGATCTCTGTTCTTCCACCCGGAGACATCGAGGAGGGAGAAGAGATTGAGGAAGCGACAATTGAAGAAGACGTGACCACCACGGACCTCCCTGTTTCCACAGACGAAAAGGAGTACGATGAGCCCATCTCCATGAAGAACATGACGGCGGTTGGCGAAGTTGAGGAAGCGGAGATGGCCGGCGACGACGACAAGCGGGCAGATGCCGCTAACAATGGAATCTCAGATAGCACAACCGTCGCTTCTGGAACTACTAACTCGGATGCTACTCCTAGAGTCACAACAGCTGCAGTTGTGGATGCGCCGACCGCTTCGGCTTCAGTTAAAAACAAGACAGTCGACGAGTCAAAGAGCGGAGTGCCAATCGCTCTCTCGTTGACTACTGTACTGTTGAGTCTATTGTCCCTCTATTGAGATTTGTTCTAAGAACTGTCTTGCTTTATCAGTGCTCACTCTTTGATACCTGTGTTTTGTGCATTTCTTTGATTTGGCTGTGCTTAGTTTGATGGAATTCCCGATGTTCTCTTCAAGAATCGAACAATTCGTTTTACTGAACAATTTCTACTGAACTTCTATTTGTTTCATATTAGTGTCTAGTTCAAATAAACGCGTATTTTTGAGACAATTATTCACAGTGACAGAATTGTGGTTACGGACAGATTTGATAGGTTCATCACGTTGGTGTCAACATTTTCTTCTGACCAAATGCTGGTTGAATTACTTGGAAATGCTTGCTAAAATTCTCATTCCATTTCAGCACAAAACTAGACTCTTTAAGAGTTTTTAGGCAAGTGAAGAGATTTGTTGATTTTCTCTCCAAATGGTGCTGTTTTGATAGACGTAGCAGAAGGTATCTGACAAGAACTGCTGTCTGAAACAAATCTGAGAATGCAGTTTTCTGTCGCTTCTCCACGTACCTAAGATCTGGTCGCTAGGCTGTGTGCACTAGCCTTCCAAACTCAAATTATTGAAGATGTGCAACAAAACGGAGAGACAATACATCGTTGTGTCTTGTTCTTTTTTTAAACATGAAAGGTGCTTATTGGTTCTCCTGTCAGTAAAAAGAACCAGCGGTCAGTAGTCCTTGCAGTTCCGTGCTAGCTCAACCAACAAGCCCATTTATTTACAAGAGAATTGAGCAAAGCAATGTTAACAGACTCATAGAAATAATAGTTTGCACCCCTGACGACGAGCTTCGCGTATGCGCTCGTCGATAACCGTGTGCGAGCGCCGCTCGGGGCGGCTGAACAAGATCCCGATACCGAGGGTCCATGTTACCGATTACCGCATCAAAGTTGATAATTCCACCAAAGATATTTCCGGTGTACGTGGTGAACGGATTTCTCGCGTGAATGTCGTTGCATTTGTCTCGTCTGTTACAGACACAAGTTGTCTAAATACAACGTTAACCGTAATTCTGGTTTCGCTGGCCTCATTTACATAATTAGACGAATCCTCGCAGAGCAACGAAGCACCGACCCGTGTTGTCATCAGTTCTGCTCTCCTACGAGACAGCTCCAAGTCCTGTACTTGCCATTCGGTCAACTGCAGACAGCCTGACAGGTACTGGTACATTGGGCAGTGCTTGCATTGACCTAAACTTTGCGCAGATTACGACTACGGTCTACAATTTAAGTGAAAATGGCCTCTGCTACGCAATAAGCACATTAGTACGCTTGATTAAGCATTTAGAACGTCTTTAATATCTCAAATTCGTATCGAAGATAAATGGCACTTACGCATGAAACAGGCGTTGCCGGTGCAAGTCGGCGCGTTCGGACCGCAGACGTGGTTCTTATCGCGCGACTGTATCCGCCACAGCTGCACGCATTGTCTACAGACGACAGTCGGCAGCGATTTGTCCAGCTCAAACTCCTCGGCATGAACGACGAGAAGCGGCAGCAGGAAAGTGAACGAAGCGGCGAGAAGCTGAATCAACCGCATCAACCCTTCGCTCGATCATCCAGCGCGCGTATTGATTCTGCAAAGGTCGTGAGTGAAGTGGCGAGAATGAAAAATCAAAAATTTATACAAACTCGACCGGCGACACTCGAGAACAGAAGCGAAAAAGGAACACGCGAAACTCCGACGGATAACTAATCACTCTAAGTGCTTCTTGCTCTGTGGACACACGTCCTTAAGAAGAAACGTTTCGATTTGGACAGCGTTCGTCTGCAAGCGCACAGCACACCCAATTTGTCATGCGCCATCTGACATCTTTCATGATATAGTACTGATAAAAAATGCAATGTCGTCGCCGAGGGTCGAGCAGCTGCATTGATTTCAACAAAAAATTTGTCCAAATGCCGGCATTGATTCACAGGGAAAAAAAGGAATTTTGTCAACTTTCGAGGGCATCTGGAATGAAATCTCAATGACAAAGTGGCCGCCATTAAGATTGTAAATGCGCAACCCGGACAGCTGAGTGCTCTCTTGGGGCTCTGCGGAGGATCATCCGTGGACGCTTTTGTACTTTAGGGTCTAGACACACTACCGCTAATACATGTGACATGAGGATTACGGTCATTTGTGACAAAATTAAGGAAAAATTCCGAAATTGTGCCACTAAGGCGGTCTAAGCTTAACGTATGAATGCGGCAAGCACGCAAAGACGTCGTTGGCAGCGGAGCAACGAGTCCGAGTAACTCAAACAAAACTTCCTTTAAGTGCTATTTTCTGCATTCAAGTTCATCCGACCATAAAAAACACGCAGAAAGAAAGGGATAACAGCACAAGCGCTGCCGAGACGGCACGCTGCAGTAGAATGCATTTTCCAAGCGAATCACGCACACACGCGCGCGCTACTACTTCGTTTATACGCTTGCTTATTTTGTCCCCGCAAGCGTCTCACTCCACCACCTATCAATCGGCGGAGGAGGGGAGGAGGCTTTTCAACAAAAGCACCGAATTAGAGCGCGCGCGCGGTAAAAGCCGCCGAAAATGGTCGACAAACGCATAATAGTTTAAAGTGGGGAGCCTCAATAAATCGGGGCGCAAATTGAGGAAAAACATCGCGTGCTACTTTGAGAATGATTTATTGTTTCGAATGCAGAGAGATCAAAGCGAAAATGATTTATGCAGCCATCTTCGGAAAGGCAGTTCCTTTGGCCGCAGCGACTGATGCTGTTGCGTGGCCGAGGAACGAACGCCAAGAAGGGAGAAGCGCGCGCGCGCGGAACGTCGTCGCTCTAATTGACACACAACTGGCAAACACGCAAATCCCATCGGCAACGATTTTATATCACAAAAAAATAAACAATTGGCATTCGAAACACGCCGACTATTTCTGAGGGTGTTGCTCTTCGCGTCGCTGCTCCCGCGAAGAAGGAAACGAGGGGCGCGACAGTCGGCAGGAAAATGAAATGAATGAAATGTTCGCGCTGCGGAGCAAACGTGAGCACAAACGAGGCTGCTGTGCGGTTGCTCCGCTCCGAATGCGGATTTGTTCACAAAGTCACCAGGGGCCCGAGATGCAATTGAGATAAAAGCGAGCGCAACCAAGTCAAGCACGAATGTTGGATGAGCGACAGATTTGTAATTGTCTCGTAAAAATGGCTCTGCGAAACCGAATGCTTAATTATACGACACGACGATCCAGTGTGGGCGAGTTTTTGAATTAAACGGAAGTCAAAAAGCGTTCGCGACATAAATCATACGTTTCGAGATCGATGTGCTTTTGTGGAAATCCATCAATTTTGCTCAAAGTTTGACGAAAACTTTGAAGATGTTTTGACGCGAAACAAAGTCATCTTTCATACGTGAAGCTCTCTAAGGTCGGCGTTGCTGTTGGTGCGCAGCGCAGAGCGAAATTAATGGTCGCGTTCAAAATAATTTATGTAAATGCAAGAAGTAACTCAATTTAGTGGCCGCAGCGGTAATTGTTGCGTTATAGGGCTGCGTTTCAGGTGAGCGAAGTCGTTAAACGTGAGCCTGAATGATCCGTTTATCCAAGCGACGCCTGGCAGCAATCAGCTGCATTGCAACGGCTAAGCTAAGTCAGTACATTCTAGGCCTATGAGCTTACAGAACTCTGTGATGTTTCAAGGACAAGTGCACGATCTCTGCTACTCAATTCTTAATATGCTCACAGACAACGTTCCTCCTAGAACGCACTGCAGAGCGAACAAAAACAGTACAAATTCGAAAACAAAACAGCTCTCTGCTAGTGTTTATGAAAAGAGAGAAGCTGAGGAGGAAAAGCATTTAGCGCAGCTATCGTAGCCCTAATGAATTCGAATCAAAAATGCGCATCGAACGGAATAAGGCAGCGCGGCATCGCGCATTCAGCCTAAAATACCCTCGGGAACGGTTCATAAGCGGATTGCGACGTTTGTTCAATTATCTGTCGCACGTCCAGCACGCGCAGTGCGCGCGCATTGCACGCGCACTTGCTGGTTGAATTTGGGGTGCTGTTGAGTCTAATGAGGTCGTGGGGGGCGTTTTGGTAGTAGCTGCTGCGGTCAATTTATAGCCTACGGATTTGGACCATTAAGGTTAAAAATCGTCAATGTCGAAATGAGGACGAGAGAAGCGAGCAGAAGCGAATTTGTGATGATTTGTTCTGCGTGAATCTCTTACTCGGACATTAATTTTTCATGCAAAGAATGCGTCGCGAGGGCTTGTAAGCAGAGTTGAAGAACAGCGGAGAATGAGTTAACCAACTGCACAACAATACGCTGAGGACTAATTTCTGCTCATACGAAGTGAGACATCTCTCGCAATATTGCAGGCAGGAGATCATCGATCAGGGTATTGTACATCCAGTTTCTTAACGGTAAAAGAATGGCTTGATTAAAGCTTGATTTTGAGAACTTACGACCTCATCGATAGCATAATTGAATGCGGATTTACGATGTTCTCAAGCTCGAACAGAAAAGCAAAATTCACTAATTAAATAATACACTTAAAGAGTCATGCTATCAACTCTTCAATCTTACAATTCCTACGATTTAGACTAGCAGCGGTAGAGCATGTTGCTGTAGGCACGAATTTCAAATTTCAAATCGAAAATCCGTTATCAATACCTACCCAGCACCCGGACTGAAATCAATTTAACGCACGCGAGAGGGCGATGCACGCGTTCAACTCGAGGTCGCAACGAAACGGCAGTGAGAAGGGCCGATTTTGGATAGCCGAAAAAGCAAATTAGGGAACATTTATGACTACTTCGCTTGCCTCTAAACGATCCGACAATTGCATTACGACGTTCCGTCGACGGGCAACGCTCTGCTCGGCGGCGGATCGTTCTTAATCGAGTCGCGCCCTCGGCAACGATCGTCGCCGCGGGCGTCAAAGGAAGAGTATTAGCGGAAGGAAGACGAGTACGGCAAGGTCTCTCATATGTTTCTTGGTGTCAAATTTCGTGTGGTCACCTGTCTGTCCAACTGTTCTATGCGTATGTGCAAGAATCTATGCTAAACTAAGCTGAAACTGTCTATTTGGTTGCGCTCGAACACCAGGATCAACCGTGGTCACGACGTGCATTCTTCTAAATTCGATTACTCAAAAATTCCGCTAAAGTTCCGCTTTGTGAACTAAACGGATTTCGGTCTATTCACACCGTCTAGTCTAACTATTATACATTTACACTCTGCTCCAAAGGAGACGTTCTAGACGGGAGAACCTTTATTAGGAGAGCTTTATTAAATGTAACAGACCGAAATAGAGAGGGAGAGGCGTTGTGCGGATATGCATATGGAATAGTGTGAGAGAGAAAACAAGGGCAGCACAGAGATGAGCGAATTGAGACAAACACGAATGAACATTTGAGAGAAAGAGATGTGAGAAGAATGCCGGTAATAAATTATGCATATAGGAGAAGTGGGAAAGAGGGTGTTGAAAGCCTCCTCACAATTGCGCTTATAGATAGATCTACGACGAGAGTACTGACTGACAAATGAATTTGCGTGTGGTGTGCTTATTCTTAAGAGTAGAGATTCGGACTACGATTACGGTATCGCTTCGATTTGGACTTGACCCATCGTTTCTTCGAAATTTGCCACGAGTCACACGGCTTCACTCCTTTGCCGTCAATTGGATTCGCCATCAAATCCATCTTTTGACCATTCAACCTGAGATCGGCGATGCAGCCGACAAAATTCTCGCCATGCAGACCGCCGGTCATGACGTCGAGCGAGGGGAGTCCGCCCATGAAGATGTTGCCTTCGACGTTGAGCATTTCGAGAATTCCACTCGAGTAGCCTTTGATTGGCTCGCCGTTGTTGACGGTCAGAGTTCCGTTGCGGCCCTTGCGGATCGCTTTGATACGGTACTCTTTGTTGTCGTTCACACGCTTGTTGCTCGTGATTTGAGCGGCTCCACCGCCAAGTTCATATCTGAAATGCACATCAGATATCATCAATTTGGTCACTTTGTCAAAGAGATGAAGCCTCTCGTAAGGCCTCAATTAGAATCAACTAACAAGAAGTGAGATTTGGTCATTACCAAACGCACAAATTGAAAGTTCAGTTATGACTCGTCGAAATTACTCATAAACTTGTAGTTCAAATTGTACATGCAATTGTAAAAACACGCGCAATCGACGTTTTGTCCTCAAATACAATTGGCAGCTACATTTCAACATAGTGGCACTAGCTACCGTAGCTTCTAACGAAGCAAACGCTCACTAGACTTGTTTTTATACATCATGCATCATGTAAAAATCAGCTTTTAAGCGGCAACCAGAAAAAACCTAACCAACAGCATTGCTTGCGTAGTCCTCGATGCACTCTGACATTAATATTCGTAATCTGTGCTCTGCGGTGAATCATCTCTAATTGATCCTACACTTTAGCTATAGTTGAAGATGTTTGTCAGCCGTTCGTAACGCAAACCGCAATTATTGGATCTTTTTCTGTCGCATAGTTCATCGCAAAGATCGTTTTGGTCCAAAAAATTCTATAATTCTTATAAATTCTATAATCCAGGGGCATATTGAACAAACGCAGTGTCTTATTGTCAAATGCGCCTAATTTGCATCTAGGACGCATAACCATGTTTCCCTGGTCTAACTCGCAACAGCACTTAAACTAAGAAAAGCCTGTTTACTAGCTGAAAATTCAGTTTTCCCACCAAAAGACAATAAACGGCGATAGTTCAGTTTGTTTTCATTTTTCCTGGAACGTTTACCCAATTTCCATAATAAGCAAAATTGGCCAAATTCCAAGAGCAACATCTATATTCCAAGAACCAGCGTCTCCGGCATGCTGGGTCACCATTAAGTCCCCATTTTAGCCAGCACCAGCGTGTGTGTTAAACTTACGCGTAGACGAGGTAGCCGTCGTTGAGACCGATCGAAATGTAGTCTTCGCCTGTGATCGTTGTGTCGGGATGTTGACCTTGCCAGAAGATGACCTGCAATCGTACGGTATTGCGTTTCCGCTGTTCTATGTGCTTACTCCGTGATTCGAGCGCGTCTTGAAGCGCAACTCAATGACTTCCTCCTTTTCTGATGTCAAATGAGGGAAATCGTCAGCAGAGAACTCGATGTATGCTTTGCCGTCAAATCTGGCGGCGTACTCGATTGGTTTAACTGAAATGCAGCTGTTTTTTCAACTCTGTCACCTCTGACTCGCATTTCACGTGACCAACATTGTGTTAGTGGATCTGTCAACAAGATTTACCCGCTTGCTCCACACACATTTCTTATTCCATTAACTGATTAACTCGTCCACCTGACCGGCAGACAAGTTCTGACAAAAGGGCACCGCTCTGTGAACCCGGTACACTCGGTTTCCCTGTTGTGCAGTTGAACCGCAACCCCCGCAAAACAACAGAGCGATTTGGTTGATTTCATAGCTGCAACAGCTAAGCACAGATTAATGCATTCGCAGAGATCAATCTAGCTTTCCGAGAATAGAAATCGTTACGTCGGGCGACTGCGTCGATTGTTAATTTTCGAGAAAAAACGATCTGCGAGAGTTTGTAGTTACTAATTTTAGCTAACGTGGATAGAGGTGGATATAAGCTATTTATCTTGATGATTTTGGCTCGGCGTAGATTCGTTAAAAATCAACTTTTAAGTGCCCTACGCAAATATTAACTTTTACGCTTCATTCGATTTCTAGTCTACAATGACAAACTGTTCGTAAACGCAATTTGGAGAAAGAAAACATCAGCAAAAGGATTTTGGCGGCAAACAGATCGCTGAATATCTATGGTTTCCATGATAATGAGAGTGTTGACATCAACACATAAATGCAATAACACGCATCCGCACTTTAAGCCTTCCGGAAATGATTGTTAAGACTCGCTTTTGGCGCTTTAGAGGTGCTGATTTGAATTTTTCACTAATCGTTGCTTTTTTGTTTTGAAACGTTGTTTTCAACGTTGTTTTGAAATTCTGATTATTTTACATTAAATTAAAATAATCAAATGCACTCGAGTACCTCAACGATTTAATCTCAAAATAGAAAATTGTAATCTTTGACATAATTGTAGGCATGTGAAAAGAAGGTAAATGAACAGTTTAGACGGCATGTAGAATTTTTTTCTTCCACAAACCATACGATTCTGGCACAAATCTTGTTTTCTGATCAATAATTCAATATTTCTTTCTCGTGATTTTGCGATTTCTTACATTTTTTTTTTATTTTTGAGTTTGTTAAATTGTAAAACGTATTTGTTTTTAATTTTTTCAATGAAAACTGAATCATACAAGTACAAACGACCTTCCTTGTTTTCTTACCCTCGTTCAGTTACACGTAGCTAGTCTAAGCGAATTAGAACGTTTTGGTTTAATGTAATACTCACATTGATCACAGCTAGGTCCGTCGTAGTAGTCGCGACAAATACAGGCAACATGCGTTCCGTTAACCACCTCGCAATCGCCATGATCTCCGCACGTTTCCGCCTCACAAGTCGACTCAATCAGTCCGCATTCTAAAATAGAAACCGAAACATGGAGTAATCGACAGATTTCATTGAAAAGTTGCCTCTGCCTCTTGTTTTCGTCTTCTCGAGACGGTGCAGAAGATGAATTTGCAAATCCATTTCCCTCATTAGGTCCGAAAAAGTGAAAAGAATGTTCTGCTGCTGCTAGAGGCCGATACGCAGTCGACTGCAACGTCAAAATGTTTAATTAAGAGATAAGACGGCGTTGCGGTCATCGTTGCTCATCCAAATCCAATCTCATTTTTTTGTGCTTTGCATTGTGGGCTTAATTAGTTGTGTGTGACGTGGTGGACTCGAGACGACCAACTCAACGCGCCCTCAGGTAATCCGCACATTCCGTTGTGGCTCCTTTGATTGCGCGACCGCCCAAGCACAAAGGGCGTGGCCTTCGCGCGTTTCCCTCAAGTCCTCCGGAAAAACCATCTACGCCTCTCACTTCAGTTCGCTCCCCCACAATGCCGCAGATGGTTCTGTTCAGATTCCTCTTCGCTGCGCTTTGCGCTCTACTGCTGATCGTCAATGTCGACGCGAAACCAATGTAAGTGATTGTTCATTTGCGTTGAGCTTCCTCAAACAGCCAAGCATAATCATTTACTGATTTTCTGCCGCTTTCAGGCAGCAAAAACGCTTTGCCCCAGACATCTACAACCTGTTGGCGAACTACCAGAATGCCCGCTACTTCGATGACACCCACAAGCGCAACTATTTTGACTACGCCGACTCGTACTACGTGCCGTCGAAGGAGTGGAACGCGTACGGTTGGAACCTCATGAACCTGAACACCGCTCATCCGTTGTAGAAGTCAACCTTTTCACCCACCATCACCCTTGTTTGCAACAATCGCGCGAGAAGCGAGAGGGAGATGCTTGTAATTATCATTTGTTCAAATAAATAATTTAAATTAACGCAAAAACCAACCTCTACCAGAGCAACTCGGGGTTGCCGGTGGCGACGGACGATGACTGGGCGCTGGCGGCTTGGTCGCAGGTGATTTTGAAGTTGAAGGCGCAAAAGTGCTTGTAGGAATTCCTAGTGCAGGCGGATGCGGTGGAATGTACTAAAAACTAATTGTCAATTCATGCGGAGAGCAACACTTAGGGAGTCATTGAATGTACGCATCTCTTACACACAAAAACAAACACAAAATTGTGTCGAATGAAGAACAGATGCTGAAGAACATGATCTTTAAAATAGACGCATTAATTTTCTCAATTTTAACTCAGCGATCTACGTAGAAGAAACCTCAAAGATTGACGTTTTAGCTTGCAGGGTTTTGCATCAAAACGTCGGCATTTAGAGCTGCAGACCGCACGAATAACAAACGCTCTCTCATGCTCTGAAACTGATCTTCACTTTGTCCAAAAAACACTTTTTGTTTTGCTTTTCTTGCAAGAAACGCTAGTTCAAACAAATGACAAATTCGAAAATAACTGAAAAATACGGTTCGATTAAGACGTGGTAATTCTACGAACTTTCAGCTCAGCGATCTACGTAGAAGAAACCTCAAAGATTGACGTTTTAGCTCGCAGGGTTCGGCATTAAAACATCGGCATTTAGAGCTGCAGACAGCAGCATGAGTTTCGGTCCCTAATTAAACTATAGGTGAACTGATCGCCGTTAGAAGTCCTGAACTGATCGTCCTGTTTCTTCGTTTTCAAATATTCTTTCAACTGTTCTTTGAACGCCGTTTGCGTCAAACACCACAGAATCTTCATTGCTTTTAGGGTGTCAATTAAGGGTGTGATTATTAATACTGCGCAATTTATTGAAAACGTCACTTTTTCGCTTAAACTAATGTTTAGATGCGCAGACAGCTGAAGCCGTAAAACGTACATTTCCGTGCTGTAAGGAGTCAGAAAATTGAAAGAAACAAACGTCAACAAAAAATTGCAATTATCTCTGATTTTGATCCATAATTTTGATATCAATTTTCGCTTTCTTTTTCAATCGTAGAATCGCGGTGTTTATCTTCAATCTTACAAGAACAGCTACGACTTTTGAGTTTCATCGTTAAAAAACAATAAAAAACTGTCATTTTGCAACAAATTGTCATATAGAAAATTGATTTCACGGAATCAATTATGCCAATTGCGAGAGTGAGTCAACTTAAATAATTGGGTTATTTGTTCCTGGTTATGAGGAGCTAACGGAGTGCCGGCTTCCTGATTAACAGAACGGATAGGGAACATGTCAGAAGTCATAAACGAACCTTTGCCTCTTCTGTTCAACTTAGGCAGTCTACTCGGCGAATGAGTACTGTAGATCGCTAACATAGAAAGACTTCTTTTTGGTAGTTTGTAAAGAACAGGCCGCAAGTTGACGAAGTTTTCAATTACTGACTCAAACTGATTCACAAAGGGATTAAATTCTCAAAGATTCGATTTTCCCGAGTCTTATCTGCTTTGTTTTTGTCAATAACTGAATGCATTTCGTTGTTACATTAATATTTGAGCAGTTCAGCACCGCACCTGCCGTTCTGTCATAGGTCGCTTTTCGAAAAATTTTAGAAATTCTGATCGGACGCCGTTTAAGTTGCTTAGTCACGTTAGATCCTTACCGTCTCCTGAGCACTGGGCACTGATACAACCGGGAAATCCTCGCCACAAGCCCTAACGTTGCCGGAACTGTGCTCGGCCGCTTCACGGAGGTTCACGTCCTGCTTGTTTACGATAATCTGAACAACTTTTGATTTGAAATCAGAACGGCATTTGATGAAAGCAACAACCTTGAAAACGCATCCATCGAGAGAGTTCAGCGTAGAGAGATGACGATTGGAAGGAACTCCTGGAGCCAATCCACCAATGAACAGCTGGGTTCCCGCAACGAAGGGCTCCAAACGGACCCTGTTTGTTGCAGACACTTTTCGGCCGTTGATTTTCAAGTCACTTTTTGTCCTCGTCGTTTCATTTCCACTGTGTACATCTCTCCAGGCTTCACTGGCTGATCACTCTCGAGCACTAAATGTCCTGAAAAGAGCGCAATGATGTCACCTGGACGACGAGCAAAGGTCAGCGCCACAAACCATCGCCATTGTTGTAGATGTGCGTGAATTTTCCATTGATGATCGCTAGTCCAAGAACATGCGAGACCTTTGGGTTGTAGTCGGAGCCGACATAAGCAATTAGCTGGTCCTTTTGAATGTCCTTCACTTGCAGTTTCATCATTACCTGCAATTGGTGCGCTTATGGACAACGATTTGTCATCTTTTCAATGGCGACTGATCTTTGATTTCGAGTTGGTCTTGAAACGAATCTAGTGGGGAATTTTGCAAGCATTTAATTTGACCATGAAATGAGACAGCTGATCTTCGTGACATTATAAAGAATGTTTCGCTTGTCTACTGACGTCAAACGTCCTCACTAGAGCAAAAGTCAAAATTATGCAATTAATTTCCATTAGCACGAAGCGTTCGCAACATGCAAAGCGAGTCGTGTCACGCGAAGTGCACTGATTTGGTGCATTTTTGATTAGAGCTTAGATTATTCTCAGATATCTCGTCATTTAGGGTCATAAACGCAAAAAGTTGTTTACACCAACGTCACTTTTAAACGAATTACAACTCTCATTGACTTACGGAGAAGTTCTTCAAGTTCTCGGGGGTCGCGAGTGAGACGTACGAGGCGACACCGTCAAACTGAGCCGAATCCAATGGCTCGTCCTCAGTCTGCTCGCATTGATGACCTCTTCTGTTGTACGGGCAAACGCATTCGCCTTCAACACAAGCACCGTATGTGCACACTTCTGAAATTTTGCACAAAAATTGCTGATTCACGGGGAGCTCTGGCCTACTAGTGCTAGTGCAGTTGCCATCTTTGAACTGACAAACGTCTCCGTTGAAGCCGTGGGCGCACGTGCAGACAAATCCCTTAACAACACTGGCTACCGTACACTCAGCGCCGTTCTGGCACGGACTCTCCGTGCAAACTTGTGTTTGCTGCACGTCATGGTCTCGTTTTGCGCTCTGGCCAAGATCAATTGTCTTGCCGTTGATCACCAATTGACTGATCGAACCTAAAACGATTGATTTTCTCTCCAGATTTGGATGCTCGGCGCTTACCGATGAACGGTTTGTGAACACCGACGTGACTTTTGCGAATATCCACTCCCGCAAGACCACCCAGGTTCACGTTACCGCTCTCGACCGTTGACATTGGGGTTCCCTTGTTTAAATGCTCGTTTGCGTCGTGCGAGTTGACAACGAGCGTTGCTAAACAGGAAGATGGAGGCTTTCTGGCCTGCGCCACTTCACGCATTACCTTTTTCGGGACTGTTGGTGATCCGAATTGTTTGCCATTCGCCTACGCGGACCACATGATCGCTGTGAATAGTGACTAAAGCGCAACAGTTGTGTTAAATGAAACGGGGGTTACTGTATACCGTCGCCATCGCCAACGTTGTACTTGTAGAAAACTTTTCCGTCCTTCAGACCGGCGCTATGGAAATTCTCTGGTCTTCCACTTTTAGGATCAGCTTTCTCAGTGTAGAATATCAGACCATCTCTGATATTTGGCTTTACGGACAGGACCACATCCAAATTGCGCCAGCTGTGTTCCTCCATAGGCTCAATTTCCAAGTGTCCAATGCCATTGAACTGTGGCACAAAGTCTGCAGCAGACTGTGCTTCAAAATGAAAGCAAAACTGGAACTACCTGTTACTTCAAGAGTGACATGCGTGACCGATGCCATTCCATTTGTCTCCGTCGTGCATTTGTACATCCCCGCATCCGTCTTCTTCAGGTCGCTCAGGGCCAAAACGCCTTGATTGACGCGGTGAGTGAAGGGCATGTCTCCATCGACCTTCTCCCATCTCACTTTCCCGGGAAGTCCTTTTGCCATCGACGAAGGGCAAGCGAGATTCACCTATAACTTTGATGTCAGAGGAACTGTAAAGCAGTTGCCGTCATACCTCTTCCCCAACGGCTCGAATGATTGGCAAAGCGTGCATTGCCTGACCTTGAGGATATTGAAGACCTAAAACTGGACAGTGAGCATTCGCAAACGGCAAGTTTGATTCGCTGTGTGTGCTCTGTCTGTGATATCAACGAGTCTGCGTTCTGTTGAGCTCAAAACACAATCTCCTATTCGATCTCTTTGAACATTCTATGTACAATGTTTGTGCTGTCAATCCGCAACAACAAGCCCCGCTAACTAACCACTGTTCGGATGGTCAGGTCGATTTTTGAGTGAATTAATAAGTGCATCTCTTCTCCTAGTGTTTTAAACCACATTCCAGACGCTCTCTTCTCTCGCTCCACGTTGTTAATTCACACGGAACAGCAAACGAACACCAAACACTGCTTAATATCTTTTTATTTGTATTACAGTAGAAGTTCAACACAATTAACATACAACACAAACACTGGAAAACCGCGTTAAGTGCCGGTTTTAGGGTAAAATATGCACAGCACCAAAAATAAAACTCTGAAAAAAGGCAGGAGAGGGTAAAAAGGTGGGGGCAGTGAAAGTGCCTTGATTCACGGGGAGAATAGGTGAATTTGGGAGCGAAGAAGAGAGTTTGTGGAAATAAAAGTAAAAACTGGGGATACGGAGAAGAGACGCTCGAAGAAGCGATGGAAAAACGTGGAAATCACACACAATCACTCTAGCCGGAGCTAGAGAGAAACATTCTAGTGCGACTCAGACCAGCTACCGAACACGGAGTTTTGGCGTTGCTTGCGGATCGTATTCCTGTGGGCCCGCAAATGTCCCCTATGGTTCCTCTTATGTGCGTGTGTGTGCTTTCGCTTGCGTTTTGATGGGGCGACTTTGATGACGGTCCGTGTGACGAGATTTCCTGCACTCGTGCTGGCGTGGCACACATACACTCCGTCATCATCTTCGGTCACTTGGGTGAACTGAAGCCGGATTCCGGTCACCTGAAACAACAACAACTATAGAAACCGTGGATTCGTGCAGAGCATGCAAAAAGGGTCAAAACGTGGAGGAATTTGGGGAGGAAGGAGGGAAGGAGGGTGATGCGCATGCGCATGCTCATCTAGGAAAATGAAAAACAAAAGTCTAACATGCAAAACTAGGGAAACCGCTCAAAGAACAGTTTCCCCGTGCCAACTTATTCGCTGAATATCGTACATTTCCGCAGATCGGATCATTATCTACGTAGGTGGTTGTCTGCAAGACACGAACGTTGACATTCACATCAACAAGACGTCGGGACATTCTAATTCAAGAGACAGGGAGGGTTCGTTCGTTACCTGGGTGTTCGCAGGCAAATGGTCCGATCCTTCTTTGGACCATCTCACTTCAGCTTTCGAGTCACCAGTGACGACGCAATCGACCCAAGCGCGTTCGCCGAGGACGAAGGATTCAGTGCTGGCGGCAGTGCGCACTTGGATGATGGAGTCAGGAACTGAAACTCTCACACTCAACCACCTCATCCATGCAAAGAAACATACCGTAGATCTGCGCATCAACGTATCCTTCCGCTGTGTTGTGGTCGACTTTCACACGGCATACGTACATGCCGGCGGCGGTGGCATCAAAGTCTTTGATGCTGAACAGAAACGGTTAATGACCGCTTTCGGGCGCGATCACTTACTGCAAGCGGTTTCCGTGAGGTTCGGCGTTAGGTGGCAATTGATCGTTTTCCTTCTCCCAGGAAACAACGGCGCCAGGAACAGAGAACACAGGGCAGACAAAGCTGGCATCGGACTTGTCATCGAATCGGACAGTTTGAGGGGCTAAAATAGAACAATTAGAACAGCGAAAGCTGAAAAGCAGATTTTCATTCTTTTCTAGGTCGTAATCTACTATACTCCGTTCTACATTCCCTAATCTAACAGCCCTAATTCTAGAATCTCTGAAAACGGACACTCTGGAGAGCTGTGGCCAACAGTGACAGCGGCATAAGCGTTTCCGACATGTTGTCCATTGTCATCTTCAACTTCGCATCGGTAGACACCGAAATCGTTCGTTGGGTCAGCCTTCTTGACCACGAGTTGGCTCTCAGATCCGAGACGACGGATCAGACTGCCACTGCGCAGCAAAGCCCAGTCGTAGTTGACGCCATTGTGAAGTTCTCCTAAACGAATTCACTTTTGGCTCTGTTCCTAGTGTGTTAGTCCCTAGTGATTAGTCTCAGCAGATTAGTGATCACTTATTTCCACAACCGATTAGTTATATGAACGTAAACATCACCATCAATTGATCGTTGCCGAACAATCACGTAATTTGCAGGACTGTCAAACACATGACCGGTGCTGTAAGTGACACGAATCCAGTAGAGACCGCTGCGATAGAGTGAAATGTGCCGCAAGTGCAAGTACTTTCCTTTGCCGACCGGGTGGGATCGCACTGCGTCATTCGAGTGCATCCATTCAATGGTGTACGGAATCTGACGATCTAAAGCCACAACCACGAAGTGTTAGTGAGTCAAACAGTACAACAGAGTTAGGTGACAGCAGAGGAGAAGCAGGAAAGCGTGCTTACCTTCCACAATGCAGTCGAGGATGATGGATTCTCCTTCATTGACAACCTTCACACGAGGAGAGGTGATCTCAACGCGAGGAACGTCGGGATCGGCATGTCCGTCAGAGTAGATCTTGACTGATGAAGTAGCGATGACTTCGTTATTACGGAAGCCGCGGCATTCGTATTCTCCAGCGTGTTCTCTCTTGAAGTTTCCAAAGTGGAGGAATCCAGGCTCGTTATGATCCTCAACCTCCGAGGGGATTTTGTTATCAACGCGGACCCATTCGAGTCTTTCGACGAGAGAAGGACCAGTCGAGGTGCACACAAGTTCGGCAGGTTCGCCTTCCGAGAAGTACTGTACAGCACCGCCAAGGATGGATACGGTAGCAATGCGGGACGCTTGAACAACTAAAAGAATTCCGCGATTAGCTGTTGTTTGCTCGATCTTTGTTTTGCACCTTCGATATGAATGTCTTTTGTTGCCGAAGCGTGCGAGTTGAATCCGCGACACGTGTAAACACCGCTGTTGCCCAATCCAACTGCAGGGTGTCGAATGAATTGTTCTGAGATTACAACCGGTTTGAAGTCATCGGGGAGATCTCCGCGAATTGGTCCAGGATCGCTGAACGTGAGAATTAACATCACTTGTGGTTTTGCAAATGACTTACTGAAGCCATTCAACTTCCGGGTCGGGCTCTCCGAAGGCTTCGCATTTCACTTCGAGCGGCTCGCCAACAGTGAGCACAATGCGGGGTCCAGAAGGATCGGTCTTCACAATGAGAGAAGGTCCAATGTTGACGGTTCCAGTGTCGGAGGCTTCTCCAATAATATTAACGGCGTGACAAGTGTACTCTCCGTTCATGTCGGTCTTGGCGTTCACAAATTCGAGTTGGTTGTTTCCGATGTCGCGCACATTTTCGGGAAGTTCACCGCCGTTGGGTCCAGTCCAAGAGACCTGTGGTGGAGGTACGCCGGTGACGTGGCACGTGAACACGTGAGATTGATCGGGTTGTCCGTTCCAGACTCGAGGTTCAACACGAGCAGTTGGTGGAATCTCATCTAAATATCAATTTTATCTTTATGCGATCGCTCCAAAAATTGACTAACCGTCGCTGACATCGAGACGAACAGGATCAGCTTCGCCAGTGCCAAATTCGTTGGTGGCCGTGCAAACGTAAATGCCAATGTTGGATTCGTCGGAGTGGTCGATTACCACGTCGTCCCCATCTTGATAGACGTCATCGGGAAGAGCTCCATTAGCAACCTTGTATCCCCAATGAATCTGAGCGGGGTCGGGCTATGAGCGTCGCAGTGGAATCGAGCAGGAGTTCCGGTCTTCACAATCTGCTCTGGCGGCGTGGCAACAGGATGAGGAGGTCCACCAGCTAAAACTACAAATAAAAACCGACAAACAAATTGAAAACATACGTTTGTTGACTTGGAGACGAGCTGGGTCAGAAGTCTTCGGTCCGTCGGGTCCGTCATATGTGCAATAAAATTCACCAGAGTGATGAGGCTTGGCGCGGTGAACGGTGAGCTCTCCGTCTTCATCGGTGACACCTTCGGGAAGGCTTCCATCAGCAGTGCGGAATCCCCAACGGAATTCGTGGTCTCCGCCTCCTGGCACGTAGCACTTGAAAGTAGCGGGCTCGTCTTCATCGACTTCTTGGTGAGGAGGAGTGACAACGGGCTTCGGTCCAGGTGAGCGCACGTTAACGCGAGCTGGCTCAGAATCGATGGGATTGTGGGTGACTGGATCGACGGCAGAGCAGATGTAGATGCCGGCATCAGCGTGTTGGGCACGCCGAATCGTCAGTATTCCATCGCGATCTTCCGATCCGTATGGCAGAGGCTGGTTGTTCTCTTTGCGCCAGCGCAGATGGATTCCAGGTTGGTCCTCGACCCAGCAGCGAATCACAACATCGTCGTTTTCGTCGACAGTTTGCTCTGGAGGATCAATGAGCGGCCGGATCATTCCTTGAGCGATGGGGCGCAAGTTGACATTCAGGCTGACCGGATCGGAATCAATTGGAATGCGAGATACAGGATCGTAGGCAGTGCAAACATAGTTTCCTCCATCGCTGGTGCGAGTGCGAGGGAAGTGAAGAACACCATCGCGTTCGTAGGCTCCCTGAGGCAACGGTTGGCGGCCTTCCTTCGACCAACGAATCTGAGCATTCGGGTTTCCAGGTACCCAGCAGCGGAACTGCGCGGGTTCTCCTTCGTTCACAGATTGAGTTGGAGGATCAACTTCTGGCTTTTGGGCTAAATCGGAAAGTTATATAATGAAAGAAAAACTGTTGTATCACCGCCAGGTCGGACACGGAGAACAGCGGGAGAAGAATCACGAGGAGCACCTCCGCGAGGATCTTCAGCGGTGCAGATGTAGCTTCCAGCGTCACCAAGTTGAGCGCGAGGAATGGTGAGATGGCCTCGCTGCTCCTGAGCTCCATGTGGCAGAGCGCCTCCTTGCTTCGAGAAGCGAAGTTGGGCGTGCGGGTTACCAGGAACGTGGCAGCGGAATCGGGCAGGTTCATTTTCGGCAACTTCTTGCTCTGGAGGATCGATGATAGGTCCTTGGGCAGCTGAAAGCAGTCGAAAATTAATTTTAGCAAAAATTATTGAGCAACATACGAGGGGTAACTCGGAGAATCGCGGGCGACGAATCGCGTGGAGCTCCACCATGAGGATCTTCGGCAGTGCAGATGTAGCTTCCGGCATCGGCCATCTGAGCGCGGGGAATGGTGAGCTGACCTTGCTGCTCGTGGGCTCCATGTGGCAGAGCGCCTCCTTGCTTCGAGAAGCGAAGTTGGGCGTGCGGGTTACCGGGAACGTGGCAACGGAAGCGCGCAGGCTCGTTTTCGGCAACTTCTTGCTCTGGAGGATCGATGATTGGACCTTGAGCGGCTGAAAAATGAAAGAATTAATGTTAATACAAACAATTACTTAATAGAATCTCCATCTACACACACAGCGCGCGGAAAACGTGAAACAAAGTGACTCGATTTGAGAAAAACTCGAACGGTGAACAGATTACAAGCGAAATCACAACTTACGGGTCTTCACACGAAGCACAGCAGGTCGCGAATCGCGTGGTTGACCTCCGGTGGGGTCAGTGGCAGTGCAAATGTAGTTCCGGCATCTCCCATCTGTGTGCGAAGGATAGTGAGTTGACCTTGTTGCTCCTGTGCACCGTAGGGAAGAGGGCCGCCTTGCTTCGAGAAGCGAAGGTGTGCGTGCGGGTTACCAGGAACGTGGCAGCGGAATCGTGCAGGTTCATTCTCGGCAACTTCTTGCTCTGGGGGGTCGATGACGGGTCCTTCGCTAAAATATGCTCGACGTGGAATCACTCAAAGCACAAAACAGAAACTACGTTGTCGGACATTCAGGGTTGCGGGAGCCGAGTCAAGAGGAGGATTCGCGTTGGTGGGGTCGGTGGCAGTGCAAACGTAACTGCCCACGTGCTGAGTTGTGGTCCGAGGGAAATTCAGATAGCCCTGATTCTGCTCGGCGCCGTGAGGGAGAGGTCGACCTCCTTGAGCAGTCCAGGTGAGAACGGCCGATGGGTTGTTAGGCACCCAACAGCGGAAGCGAGCGTTGTCGCCATCGTTCACGGTCTGCTCAATGGGGTCAACACGTGGGGGTTCAACGGCTTAAATCACAGCACACCTCGTAAGAAAACTACTCTATTTGAACTTACGTCTGATCACTTCGAGTTTAGCGGGATTGGAGCGACCCAAGCCGTGCTCGTTGATAGCAGTGCAAATGTAGTGACCTTCATGCTCAGGGAGGACAGCGGGAATCTGGAGAATGTCTCCCTGGGGGTAGACTCCGTGCGGAAGAGGACCTCCGACGTATTCTTTGTGCCACGTGACCTCACATTTGTTCACGTCCATGACGTGGCAAACGAATTTAGCCGGGCTGCGTTCGGGCACCTTCAGAAGAGGAGGATCAATGTACGGCTGAGGAGGCTGACCTCCTGGAAAACAGGGAATAGAGGAAAGTCAGGAAATGATAGAAAACAAACCCTCGGCGACAGTGAGTGTGGCGTCGTCCGTGGCGATGTGCTTGGGAGTGGACGCAGTGCATCTGTACTGGCCGCTATCACCCAATTCGACTGAATCCATGATTAGACGTCCGTCGTGAACACGAGCTGCTGGGGAAGAGCATTGCTGCCGACCTTGGTCCAGACGAGGTTCACATTAGGAGGCTAAATAGGAGGTTAGGCAAAGATGAGGACCGGGGTTAATTCAGTGTTACCCGTTGTCCAACGATGCGACAAACCCATTTGGCGCGTTGTCCCTTCACAATCTTCAGGTGTTTGGGCTCGACGATCTCGACACGAAGAGGAACTGGAGAAAGAAAGGGTTTACAGCCGCCCAAAATGACAAAAGCCCACACGTAAGCCAACTGGAAGCGAAGTGAATCTCACACAGAAGTGAAACACAGTGAAACGTTTATTAAAAGGCATAGCTTTGAAGAGACGCAACAAACGAACGGACGAGTACGATACATACAACATGAAGAGTAGTAAACCTGCCCAAAGACAGCACAGTTACACACAGATGACACACCAGGTGTGCGCGTTGTGCCGCTATTGTATGTGTGATGGATTAAAGTAGACAGTGGTGAATTTTGATCATCGTGTGCGTTATAGATGCAAAAATTTAAGTGTAATTAATATAGTAAGTGTGTTCTGCTGTTAAACTACTGTCTGCGGTGAAGAAAGCGGCTTCGCACACGATAGCGGCGGCGACGTGCTCGACGCTGCTGATTGCGAACGGCTGAATCACCTTCTGGATGCTCGACGAAGTCGATTCGATCCGGCTGCACACGTCCGATCGGTTCGCAGTCGCGACTGTGCGGCTTGGTGCTGCGCGCGTATCCGGGTCCGCATCTAAGAAGGAAACGACGCTGTAAATTCGAATTACAAAGCGGCGTCACTTACTCGTCGCAGAGTCGTCCAGCGTATCCGGCAGGACAGTTGCGGCACTGAACTCGTCCTTGAGGATCAAGGAAGCATTCAGAAGCGCTTCTAAATTTGGCGTAGAAAAGCAAGCAAGCGCGAGAAACTCACGGGCAAGGGCAAGGAGTGCAGTCGTAGGGCGTTCCTCGAGTGGCGACGCCGTAGAATCCCTTCTTGCACTGTTCGCAGTGAACTCCTTCAGTGTTGTGCTCGCAGAACTAAGAAAAGAAACAAATTGGATTGATTAAACACATCGCAGAACTGACCAAGCATCGGCCGAATGAGTCACATCCACGAGGAGAGTGGTTGTTGCATTGACAGGGAGGTCTAGTGGCGGCTGGCTGGCAGTCGTGGGGAGTTCCGCGACGAGCGTCACCGCTGAATCCGGGCTTGCAACGATCGCAGTGCTCTCCCTCGGTGTTGTGCTGGCAGTTGACGCAGAATCCGTATTCCTTGTCGCACTCGGAAGCGTGTCCGTTGCACTCGCAACGCTCGCAGATTCCAAGGTAGAGACCTCCGCCTGAGCGAGAGTATCCAGGAGAACAATCCTCGCACGAAGTTCCCTGATATCCAGGAGGGCAACGGCACTGCTCGACCTCGTAGGCGGTGAGTCCGCTTCCGTAAGGTGTAGCGTAGTCGAGCGAGACGCTGATCAGTGAGGACTGAGAACAGTCATCCAAGTAAGTGGCCTTGATGAGAATCTCATCGAGATCGGCGAGAGTCATGATCATGTGTTCGCGAGTAGCGGCTCCGTCGTTGGGGCGGTGGAAGCTGTCTTCGACGATCTTGATTTCAACGGTGTTTTCACGATCCGGTTGGAACGGTTGACGGTGGGTGTATTGAAGCATAATGTCATTACCCTGAATAACACGCCATTATTTGTGTTCATGGATGCGAACCAACTTACGCGAAGGATAACATCGGGATCAGTGGTGAGACGTCCGTCTCCGGAGTAGCGGAAGGTGTACTTGAGATATCCACCGTAGCTGGTAACCTTGTTAGCGAGGAACTTGGCGGGAAGACTCCAGTAAAGGGTGCTTCCGGGAGCCTCATCGAAGCGATCGAAGTTGATAGCACCGTAGGCGATGTTCGCCTGAGTGCGGGGAGAGACTGGATTGCGGTGGTCCTTCGATTTGAGTTGAAGGTGGTCTTGATCTCCGCGGCCGTAGTCGAGAAGAACTTGATCACGGCGAAGGCTCGACGACTGGCAATCCTTTGTGACTCCAGAGCAGAAGCACGGAATACAGCCATGCGGGTTTGTGGGGGCGAGATGGAAGCTGTGCGGCTTGCACTGATCGCAGAGAGGTCCTGAAATAGTGCACACGTAACCTAATTACATGAATATTTATTAGGTTTACCCGTAGTGTGAAGTTTGCACTGACACTGTCCTCCGTACGACGACTGAGTGCTAATGGCTCCGGCTGAACAGGTGGGTCCGCGTGGACGAGCTGGCACGCAGGTGCCGAGATAGGGTCCTTGTCCCGATCGTTCATATCCAGGAGCGCAGTCTTCGCACGAGAGTCCCATGTAGCCCGGTGGGCAGGAGCAGTGCTCAACCTCGAGGGCCAGTTCGCCTTGGGTGTCGCGGTCGACGGCGATTTCCCAGCTGACGTCTCCGAGACTAGAAGCAGAGGGGATTAGTACGATTAGTCATTCACATCTTCGCGTCTTTCTGATCCTCGCGCTTACTTTTGTTAATTAGAATTTTGAAATGTTCACGGATTCCAAATGACCACTGATAATAATAGCAATTGTCGCGTTGTTGCGCGGTTGTCATGAGAACTCACCGACAATTTCCTCGCGTCGGCGCGCGCGCGCGTGATTCGCAACAGATTTATTCACGCTTGTTGCGCGGCCAGCCGCGCCTCAATGTTTAGGTAAAGCCATAACTACTCGCGATAACTCTTTCAGGGTGCGTCTCTTTCTCTCCTCCTTCAAGCTGCTGCTCATCGCGATGAACGGAACGAAGGTGAAACTGAGCATTCGGTTACCGTTTCTCCAAAACAAGGCCACTTTGCTGAGTAAGCAAGCGCAGCAGGAGGAGAAGGTGCTCGCGTTGACCGCCTACGAATTGGACATGATTCCAAAACTGTGGTGGAATATTCGCAATCACTATCCGTACTTCTGCGAAACCGTCTGTCATAGTTGGATGATGAAGTGTCCCACAATGGTGATGCAACTGAGCAGACACGGTAAGTGTGTTGGTTGCTGCGTGCTCTATTTTCAAAGTGGGCTTATGATAGGAGGGCAGCGTGAAATAGACCAAAAAATAGCATTGTGTTTCCATGGGGATCATTTGGAATGCAGGCGAGGATGAAATCTATTCGAAAGAAGCGGTTGTTTTTCGAAATCGCAATTTTCATGTTTTTTGGCTTCTTTTTTCCGCCGCTTTGAAGCCGTCTAGGGCGACAAAGGTGCTAAACTCTAAGTTTTCAATTGAACAGTAGAACGACAATGTACTTTTAAGACCGCGCAGACCAATAACACGGAATTATCGGAAAAGTTAAATGGTCACCGAATGTCGTAATGTTTTAATTGTTCTCCGTGGGAACCGAATGCAATGTTTTTGTTGTATTACGCGTGTTTGCTCAGACTTTTTCTCATAAATCACAAAAAATGCCTTAGAGTTGACGCCGATTGAATACGAGACCGTGAGAAGAGAGTCGCAGGAGTTGGAGCGATTGTTGAATGAAGTGATTGACTCAATCGCGAAAAGACGAAACTTCTACGATGCAATGGAGTATCTAGTGCTCTATCGGAGGAAGCGAGTGGTCAAGGGCCGCAGAACGAAATGGCGATTTTCGGCGAAAACGCGCGTTTTTGGCACGTTTTCTACGCTGGGCGAAGCGCTCATGCAACAATTCAAAGGACACTTGAACATCGAAGATGTACACGAACGAGAACTTGAGATTCTGATTTGGAATCATTTTGTGCGCGCTCTAACGCATTGTTTGAATAAATGAGTTGTTGGCCTACCTGCTGGATCGCTGGGTGTCGATGTGCTTGGCGCGGATCATGAAGCCGTCCAAGTCAGCAAGCACCATCATGAGGTCTTCGCGAGAAGCAGGACGGCCATCTTGGTGTTGGTAGTTGGTCTAAACGAACAAACTACATCTTTAGGTTACAAATTCGGTGTTAGCGTACCTCATAGGTCTCAATTTCGACTCTGACAGGTCTGTCGGTAGTGAAGAGTCTGTCCTGATCTCTGTGGCGGTGAACAAGAGTGATTCTGTTGCCCTTGAGCACAACGATCGGCTCCTGGCTGAGTCCTCCTTGTCCAGAGTACTGAATCTCGAACGACATCTTTCCTCCGTAAGCGGTGACCTTGTTGCCAAGGAAGCGTTGGGGAAGACGCCAGTAGAGAGGCTCCTGTTGGTTTCCAGTGTAGGTGAGCATTCCAGGGAGATTGAACTCAAAGCGCTCGTTCTGGCGAACGTTGCGCTCATCGATGTCGGAGAGAGTGACTCCTTCGGCGTCTCCAGCGAACATGAGCTTCTCCTGAAGAGAGTTCGGTTTAAAACGGTCTCGAGAAGGAGAGGGGTAGACGACAGAGGGGTAAACGCAAACAGAAATGTAAAAGGACCAAAAGGACAAAGTCACACACAGACCGCCAAAGTGTTCAAGTAAAAGTTAAAGCACGTTAGAGGAGTTTAGGGCGAGAAAGGAAAAGAAAAGAGTAAAACGGTAGAACTTGATTGGTTCACTTACGCAGGCGATGTCCTGAACACGACCACGAGAAATAGAACAATTAATACATGACAACAGAACATATAAAATTACAGAAAAGAGACACATTCACATGTTTTCCCTTTTGTGCAATTGTAACGATAACATACCTTGGTGCGGTACCATCTCGAGGATTGGCACTGGTTAGTAATACCGAAGCAGAAGCACTTGAGGCATCCTTGAGGCGCCTTCTCGCTGAGTTGGAAAGCTCCAGGAGCGCACTGGTTGCACTGAGGTCCGGTGACGAGGGGTTTGCACGGGCAGTGTCCGCGCGAGTCGGGGTAGTACGAGGCAGATCCACGGGGATCACAGTTGACCTGAGGCTGCGGTGGTGGAGGAGGAGCGAGGGTAGGCGCCGGAATGTTCACGATTCTAACGATGCAATCGGGAGTGGCGAGAACACGTCCACGGACGTTGATGGCTTCGCAACTGTAGGCTCCCTCATCCAAAGGCTGCGCGTTGTTCACCGTAAGGGTGCCAACTCCACCTTCCGAGTTTTGAAGACAACGAGGAGGATCACAGACGGGTCCCCAGTTCAGACGCCAGTTGATGTACGCTTCTGGGACAGCGACAGCGCGGCAGGTGAGCTTGAAGTTGGATCCAACGGGAACGGTCTTGTTGGTCTCAGGTGGCTGAACGACTTCCGGTTGACGGCAACCGAACTCATCGGAAGCATCGCTGCAGTCGTTGGTGCCGTCGCACTGGAAGCTGGCCGGAACGCATTGCTCTCCGCTGCGGCACTTGAACTCGGTCGGTTTGCAAAGTTCTCCAGCGGACTTCTCTCTGCAGTTCAATTCGTCAGAGTTATCTCCGCAGTCGTCATCGCCGTCGCAAATCCACATCTTCTGCGCACAGCGACCGTTGTTGCACTTGAACTCGTTCGGTTCACAAGTTCTGAGTGCTGGGCAGTTCTGAAAGCGGAAAAAACGTCAGAAATGCGCTTCCGTTTTTTGTTTTTGGTATGGCTCCTCAGAACTGTGTCAGCCAGCATTTCATCCATCACGTACCTGTTCATCGGATCTATCGCGACAATCGGGTTCACCATCGCAAACGTAGTCAGACTTGACGCATTCGCTGTTCGCGCACGATTTCTCGTCGGCCATGCAGCTTGTCGAGCTTCCGCCGACCACATTTCCGAATCCTTGCAACTCTTGAGGTCCATCTAGACAAAGTGCAAATTACGAAAGAGCTCAAGTTTTACGACACCGAGCAAACAAATTTCCGGCGCCAGCAAGCGCTATTCAATCGCGCTTAGCAAGCTTCCGCTCGCTTGGCCCCCTCACTATTTCGTCCTCACTCCCACACATTCCCACGTCCCACACTTTTCATCAGGAGGCAAACCGCAAACTCGTTCTCGATCGCATTATCGGCAATCGCAAAGTTGGCAACAATCGAGTCCGCAGCGAGTGCGACCAATTGTTTACTTAAAAAACTAAATAATTTATGACGCGCCGGCGCATACCTGCACGTGCAACGCGCTAACTAACACTGAGCAAAGAAGGAAGCGGAGAACTTACATGACTGAACCTGGAGGGTGGCGTGAGCTTCGGCGGTACGTCCGTTGTGGTTGGCAACGCAAACGTAGGTACCAGAATCGGCGAGAGATACAGGATTGAGGGTGAGACGGCCACCTGATTCGTAGGCTCCCTTGGGCAGAGGACCTCCGACGCGTGTCCACCTAACCGACGGATAGTGGGTGTTGTCGGAAGTACGCGCACGGCACTCGAAGTTCGCTTCACGTCCTTCGCGAACGCTTATCGTTTCGGGGTAGATGGTGATTTGAATGTCTGAAACGATCAGTTCAGAGATCTGTGCTGATCTTTGGGTTACGGTAGTATTGCGATGTTTGTGTGTGCGCTATAAATTATGCAAATTGTAATGTTTGTGGGCTATATGATCGTCGTCCGATCGAATCGATCTGGATGTGGTCAAGACGCGCTAAGTGCGTTAATTGCTGCCAGACCAGATCGACGTAATAATGACAGTTTGTTGATGCGCGCGAGAGATAAGGTGTCTCTTCTCGTCGGTACGCGACCGCAACCCGCATTTCCACATATGTAAATGTGTACAGTGACGAGGTCATAAATCAATCCGTTTGCCCGTTGATCCCCTGTGCGCAATGTTCCTTCACCCCACCCGAGAACGGCGCTCTGTCTCGTAATCACAAAGATGTTTCAAAGATGATTCGCGAGAGCGAGTCTCGCAGACACACCTTCATGGGCAGAGGAGATGTCTTGATGTTGATGTCGATGGTGTTCTGAAAAAGCAGTTATTAGTACGGGTTCATCGACGCACCGTTTAATGAATCAATCGTTTTGGGTGTGGAGGGTGAAAGGGGTGCGCGGAAAACTACGAAGCGGCAAACTCCGGTTTCAGACCGATCGGCCTTCGCCTATCGCCGCAATTATCAATCATCACCGCACCCCTTTTGCCCACATGGCTGGCTCATTCACTCCTATTCCACTTAGCTCATAATTAATAAAGCCCTCGGGCTTCTGATCCCGCGATTCGAAACATAATTACCCCTCAACGGAACCCCTTTAAGATTGGGTTGAACATCCGGCTTACCGTGCACATCTCGCCTTGAGGTGTACGCAAAGGTTGAGACTGCTAACAGCAGCACAAGTGGCTGCCACCGCCAGCGCATTCTGTAGACAGAAGAAAGAAGTTGATAGACAGTAAGAAGAATAGAAAACTCTCGACTGTTTACTCGAACCACGCGCGGTAGAAATCTGCGAATTGAAGGAGAGGAAGAGAATACAGTTGCAGGGGGAATGGGGAGCCAATTTGTTAATTAAGAGTATCAAATCCTCAATTCAAACTAAAAACTCGGGACACAAAGCACGGTGAAACTATACAGCTCGCTCAGAGCCTCTAATCAAAACAGCAATCTATTAAGAGTGCTGGTGATCGAGAGGCTTCAAGCAGATTAGAGCTCTATCAAAGGTGCACACAAAGGCGATCGGAGTCGGAGTTAAGTGAGTGCAATGGACACTCAGTGGGCCTTAGTGGGCGAATTTGGAGAATGTGGAAATAGCGAGGTGGGAGGAGATTTTCTCAGAGTCACAAGCTCCTCTACAGAGCCACAGAGCACAGCCAGAGCAGTCAAAGCAGCCCCATCGAAGAACGGGGGGCTAAAGAAAAGGGGGAAAAGAAGGTGTGGCTAGAAACAAGAGCAAAAGAATAAATAAACGGTTCAGGGGCGGAGCACGCGCAACTGATGAAGAGCTGCTGATGGTGTCAAACTACTACCACGTTACCAACAACGCTACTTCTACAATCATAGAGACAAACCGGTGACACCGATCTGTACCCTTTTGCTGCAGCCAAACAACTGCTCGCCTTAGTTGGGCGGGCAACTGTGGATAGGAGCGATCTTCTCGCTCTCGCGCGCTGCTCGCTGGAATGCGTGCGCGCGCGCGCCGAATGCGCGCGAGTGCGTACAGACGATGATGACTATACGTAATCAACGGAGAGAGAGAGAGAGATGATTGGCAATCCCGGGTGACTTCTCTTCAATTATTATCACTCATCTCCTTATTGTGGCAACAAAAAGCAAAGTGCGCAGACAGGAGAGCAGTCGGAACCAACCCAATGACAACACATAAATTCATTTTAAATAGGGTTTGGAACCACCTCCTCCTGTGGCGGCAGAGTGCGTTGATAAGGGAATGGCTCGAAAAGGGCGCGCATCCACAGGTGGTCTCGCATTTAAGTGACAAAATTTTTACACAAAAATGCGCCAAAGAATGTTGCAGCGCAAAAAGCGACGCCCTTGTGCGCGAGTGGCGAGTGATTCAGAAAGTGCTCGCACGAGAACCGCTCATCCAGAAGTGCGGAGAGAGGAGAAAAAGGAGCCGATCAGTATCTTTGGAGAGTGATCTGGACCTCCGACGTCACTCCCTACAACCGGTTGCGCACGCTGCACGCATTTGCGCGCTTCATTAGCATAGATCTCTGTTATAATCACTTTGAGAGCAACTCGGGTCGTAAATCACCTTCGCTCGCGGTACAATAACGAAATTAACCGCCGCGCGCGACGCTGTAAACCAAATATGAAACGATTACCTTCGTGCGCGGGAGCAGCTGGAGCGGGCGTGGGTTGATGGTGTCCAGCGGGCTGGTGCTCGTGGTGTTGCTGCTGCTGAGGATGGTGACGATCTTCGGGACAGTCAAATTCGTCCGATCCATCAAGACAATCGTGACGGCTATCGCAGACTCGCCGACGGTCGACGCATTCTCCGTTGTGGCACTGGAATTCGTGTTCCAAACACAGTTCGCCATCGTCCTCATCATCGTAGTCCTCCTTGAATTGCACCTCATGCTCTCCGGGGATTTGAATTACGTTGTCCTTCTGAAAGTGCGATTTTGAATGTTTCGACGACGATCGTTTGCGGAGAATATTGAAGAGAGAATCACACGTATTGGGCATGCAAAAAGTGGGCCGCCGCTGCTAGCCATTTGCCAACAGCTGATCCACCGCAGAGCGAAGACACAACACGGCAATTAATTATCTTCTCAATGGATGAAAATATCGCTCTGCCAAGTTTTCGGCAAACTGTTTGCGTTCGTTACATTAACAGAACAATAATTACTCTCTCTCTTTCTCTCTCTCTCACTTACCGCAGCTTGATCCAAACGACGGCGTTCTTCTTCAATGTGTCTGCGTTCTTCGGCTTCACGTTGACGCTCCTGATCTTCAAGACGACGTTCCTCGTGCTCACGACGGAGCTCCTCTTGCTCTCGTTCCCGCTCCAACTGTTCCCGTCTACGCTCATCCTCCTCACGTCGTTTCAGGTCAGCATCGGCTCTTGTTCGCTCAGAGTCTCCGTTCTGATGACGGTTCATCGCAAGTTTGAAGTAATCTGAATTTACCGCAACGTTGTTCAATTGCAATCAAATCTCAGTTTATCGTTTTTGTGCTTAGCATCTGCCGCGTGCGGATGGATGAACGAGGCTGGCAGCGGCGGAAGAACAAAAACGATCAGTTTATGATCGAGATGATCGTTTTCGGCCCTGCATTGCTGTTTCCGATTTCTCTCTCCAATTCGTACTACACATATTTTTGAGAAATTGGCTGATGGAGCGAAGCCGCAGTGACAATTGGTCAGCAGAGCGGATGTGTAACTGACAATTGTAAAAAGCGTTTGGAAACACTTTTCGGCGCACCGCCGACGCGACTTGTTTTTGTTCGTCATTTGCCTCTGTCGATCATCAACAACACAAACCACACGGCGACGATGACAAGCGGTGGGCCGCCGAACGCACTTTCAGTCGAGAGTGACCGGCGAGATGTAAACAGGGAATTCCAAAGATTAAGAAAATGAACTCACCGCACTCGGTCTCGTCCGTTCCATCCTCGCAATCGTACTTGCGGTTGCACTTAAGCGACTCCTCGATGCACTGACCGTTACCGCACTGGTACTCGCCTTGGTGGCATTGGGTGTTGTCTTCAACACTTCCGGATTCGCACTTTTCCTCGTCGCTACCGTCTCCGCAGTCATCGACGCCGTCGCAGAGTTTGTCGTAGTGGAAGCAGACAGTTTCCTGTAGGCGAGGGCATCGGAATTCCTGGTCAGTGCAGTGGAGTTCGTGCGGCTGCTGTTTTTGCTCGGCTTCATGGTGATGCTGGTGATGACCCTGCTGCTGCTGCTGCTGCTGCTGTTCATGATGTTGTTGTTGGTGGTGTCCATGATGGTCGCCTGCACGATGTTCGTCACGAATCTCCTCACGAGGCGCTTCATGGCTCTGTTCTTGATGCGATTGCTGTGAGTGTCCGCCGTTCTGGCTGTGATAGCGGGCAGCGGCTAAGAAGTACTCTAAACAGCATTGCCCGATGACTCACACCAATCAAGTTTTCTTTTGTTACCGCATTTCGACTCGTCGGTTCCATCGCTGCAGTCATACTGTCTGTTACATTCCTCCGCTTTCGGAATGCACTCGCCAGAATCACAATGGAATTCATCGTCGGCACAGACGTGCAGTACTGATCGCTTCTCGTTTCCTGGAAAAGCGACCGAAACGTTACTATTCTGCCCTTCTCCTTCTCGTTCTACTATGCTGACATTTGCCTCGGCAATGGGGAATTGTTTTCTTTGAATGATTCAATTGATTCATATTTTAGTCAAATGAATGAATCTCTCTCCATGAAGAACGAATTCGTCGAGATGACTCAACCGACCAGTTTTGTTCTCGGCCCTCTGGGCTGTAAATTTTGTGACTACGATTGCAACGGTGCAAACGGGGAACGGCAAGGAAGGAACGAAAACAGAGCGGCTAGCAAGCAAACGGGAACAAATCACACGTTTCGTTTATCAATCGTGTCTGGCGCGAGAGAACACTGATTAGTTTGTGATTGTGAATTCGCAAAACGCGTCTGCACTTCTGTCGCAACAACAACGTCGCATTTCCGTTTTAATGCGTCAAAACCCTCAGCATTCGGTTGTACTGTAAATACAGAACGACTTGCTGTTGTTGTTCAGTTGTATGTTTCTGACCTCAGAAGCAGGTTTAAACTGTTCAAAGTTGTCAAATGCGATCGTCTGAACGAATATTAATTGATTGTTTTGAACGCCGGTCGAAACATTCGCCTCGAGCGCGCATCGGAACGAACGAACGAGCTCTCTCTCTCGAGCAAACCCAATCATACGCTCGCAAAAAGGTGCTGCTGCGGCTGCTTTGGATCGAGAAAGACGCCTAAGACCTGTTTGGCGTAAAGAGTTGAAACCGATAGCCACCAAAAGTGTATGATGACGGTTTGTCTGAATTGTTGGAGTGTGCGCACGCGCTCGTGTGCGCGCGGAGCACCGAACGAGCAGCCACGAGCAATGACTTCTGAATGAACGGAAGGAAACATTCCAAATTTTTCTGCGCGACAAATAATTCGATTAGCACCGGCTCTTCAAAAAGGGACCTTCTTCGCTTGTTCTTCTCTCTCTCTCTTGCTCTATCTCGCTTGCAACCAGCGCCGTTGCTTGTTGGAAGAAGAGGGATGCGTTAACGATTGATTGCGGTAGCGCTTGATTGGATGGCGAGCTGCAGGGGCGCATGGCGACGAGAATGGAAAATGATGCTTTTGCGAGGGAAAGTGCGGCAGACAGGGGAACGGTTTTTAAGCACACGGAACATTTGCGCAAAATCGTTAAGATTTAACGTTAAGATTTAACGATAAAGAATCATCGCTGATTTTGCAACATTTGCGAAAAAGGAAACAGGAAACCACTTGCGGACAGAGCGGACAACAACTAACGATCCAGCGCTGTGCAAAAGACTCATAATGCAACAATGAGCTAAGCCGTCAGGATCCTATTTGCTTACTAAGGGCTGCTCTGTGCGTTCATGAAGCTAAGGTTTGTCTTACTAGGCTAAAAAATTCTCAGAAGCGTCCGATTAATCCTGTTTCCAGCTCAAAGTGTCAAATTTTACGACTTTAATCAAGTGTAATACGATCTCCCGATTAACTGCAAAAAATGGACTTCATTCTTCTCACCTAAGACAGGAATGCTCCCTTTCACAGATCATTCTCAGTCTCAATCCTGTTCAAAGAACGCTTCTTTAAGTCGTGAAAACACGAACTGCTGTCACAGATAGACGACAACCTTGAACTCAAACAGCCATTTGTGCGAATAGTTTCTTTCTCGATTTCAAATGTCCTTTCAATCCCCTCGAACGACTCTGCGAGCGCGCGGCGCTCTCCGCGTTGTCGCAAACCGATGCGGTTGTTCGCTTTCCCTTATGCACAAACCCAAACAAAAGCCCTGTGCGCTGAATCGATTCTCAAGAAACGTGTGGTCGAACCGCAGCACACCACACTGACCTATTTGCAAAATTTGAGAACTGTGTCACTGTGCACTGGAGACCTCGCGCACAGTTTGGCGCCGTGAACAGCAGCGAGTTATGACCGCCGCCGCCGCCGCTCGTTCGTCCAGCGCGCGACAACCTCTCTTCAAGTATCCGGCCCTTCCGGAAGCAAAATTTTGCTTCTTCGTCACTTTTTCCGCTCTAACCTATGCGTGGTACTGTGTCTACAATGCGTCGACTAAATTTGAATTCAAATTTGGTCATATGGCCAGCATAAGCGACCTCCCATTCTTTGGCAAACGCTTTAAGGTGCGTAAAAACGTCGTTTTACAATGAACTGACCATTTCTGTTCTAGGATGAAAGCAACTGGGAATGGTTTCGATGGTCTCCTATGGGTCTATCACTCATTCCTTACTACGTAGCGCATTCTGTGGTGTTCAACGCGCTCGACAGGGTTCTCTCGAAGGAAGTCTTTCCGGTGATCATCACAATCTACTCGATTGCGACAACAGCCTACATCTTCACGCCTTGGCTCACGTTTCTCGCTGTTTCGCAAGGGATCCTAGTTTTTGGAGCCACCAACATCTACAGGTTCGATCTGCCACTTATTTACAATCTTAACGTATATTTTAGAAAGCAGGTTACGGTATGGCTAAGTTCGGTGCCGATTCTCTATTATACAATGCACAAAACGACTTCTCTCTCCGATGATCCCTTCAAAGTGCTCATTTTCGTCTCGTACACCCTCTTGTCCTTCATCTCCTACAATCTGGAGTTCCTCCAAGGAGCCACACGCAAAGAAGACGATACCGTACTGAAACGCCTGATACGCATGCTCTACTACGCTTTCTACATTCCCTACATGGTCAGTCTGATCGTCATCTACCCCGATTTTGAGCGCCAACTGGTTGAACGAGAAACGCGCCAACGCGAATGGAAGAAGATCTTCTACAGTATCTTCAAAGTCGCCTTCTTTTGGTGTCTCATCGAGTTAATCCTTCACTTTTTCTACTTTGAAAGCATTCTCAACGATATCAACTTTGCGAATCAGTTACCTAAAAACGAATTCGTCGCGCTGGGAATGGCCCTAGGTAAACAAAGCGCTATTTGTGCAAGCGAACGATCTCATCGTCGGATTTAGGAACGTTTTTCCAAATGAAGTACGTAGTGATATTTGGGTTCCCGGCGATTTTCGCGCTTATCGACAATATGCAACCGCTGGCTGGCCCTATTTGCATTGCAAGAGTCACCCTCTACTCCAAAATCTGGCGCAGTTTCGATCGCGGACTCTACGCGTTCTTCAAGAAGTACATCTTCGTCCCAATCTGCCGCCCTACGTTCTCACTGCACAGGAAGCTGTTCGGCGTTCTGCTGAGCTACAGTTTTGTGCTGCTGTGGCACGGATTCTACCATCACAACATTGTAAGTCGAAGCGCAACTTGTCTGATTCAACGCTAGAATTTATAGGTCTGGATCGGTCTGAACATTCTGGAACTTTTCCTCGAGTACGCGGGCAAGGGCTTCTACTCGATCGAAAACGTGCGCATGTGGCGTGAAAAACACATTTCCGACGTGAATTTCCGTCGCATTCTCGCGTGGCTCCAAATTTTCCCCTTTGTCTTTGGGCTCTACTCAAACTTCTACTTTCTCGGCGGAAGCAAAGTCGGCTGGGCGTTCGTACAACGCATTTTCTGGGAAGAGACGGTCACCCTGCGCTATCCCTTCTTTGTGCTCATCGCGATTGGCTATCACTACACTCATGTGACCATGGAATGCGAGCGTATCATCGACAACAACGCAGCGAAGAAGAAGTTGAACTAAGTTGTACAAATGGCTTTAAGATCTTCGAATTTCGAATTCTAATGTATGTGCGATGGCAAGAAAATTAAATTATTTCACTCTTTTTCAAGTGTTTATGCGACTGTTGACCGACTTTGAAGGAAGAGATTACGAGATGATCGACCATATGGCGGCCGGAAAGACAATTTTATGATCAATCGAGGATAATTTCAAACTTGAGAGCTGCGTTTTGCGCTCACTCACTGACGACGTGCAAGCAAAAAAAACGCACAATTAACGTCCTCATATCAATGTGTAATCTCGCAATAAAATTGCAGTTAATTTTATTGGATTTTCCGCTCGATGAAAACATAGTTTCCGATGCAAAATCCACGAATTTCGATTTGAGTGGACTAGCATTGGAAAACTGCCTGTTTTTGAATTGAAACTAAGCGTGTATAAGGGAAGAAAGTGCTCAAAACATTACCATTCGGCCTGTCGTTAGCACGCAACGTGTTAGGGGAATCACTCTGCCACCGCAAATCTAAAACCGTGCATGCGAGGTGAAGCAATGGAACTCATTGGGCCATTGGGGATGGCAATTACCACAGTGCATCTCGTCCGAGTTGTCCCTGCAATCGGCGACGCCGTCGCAACGCTTCTCCATCTCCAAACATTGGTTACCGGTGCCGCACTCCCATTTCCACTCGGGACACATACGCAGATTTTCTGACACTGAAAGCCGAGGTTACAGGCAGCACACACACCACAACCAATTATGATCTACGAACTAACCAAAGGAATGAAGCAAACAAAGCGGTGAACGGCACACACAAGGACAGCAATGAGGTGACGGGATTTTACGTGTGTGATTGCAATTAAGAGAGAAAAATGGACTTACTGGCTGTCTTGCAGCATTGCGACTGAATGCAGGCTGATCCTCGCGGGCAAACCGAGTTGCTCCAGCAGTAGGTGCTTCCGTGACTAAATGAGAAGAAATGATGATTTGCATACGGAAGGAAGTAAAAGGCTCATTTTCATGTTTACACGCTGCACACGCTTTGTGAAAGACACAAACAACCTGTTTACGAGCGGAAATCAACATGAGCAGGCGTTTACGAGTCAATTCCCACGTCGTAAAATCCCTTATCGACATTATTGTTGGCGTTTTTGGGGGAAATCAACAGGAAGACATAAAGGTGCTGATATTTGACACCTTTGCATTATGATATGAACTCAAACCACTCAGCATAGTTGATCTTGTGGGAGCGCATATAGAAGATTTTCGTTGAAACCTTGTTTTGAACCATAGATTTAGTCAACAATTGCGCCGATGGCAGGTAATTTCACATAAACATTGAACGGGGAGTTTTTTTGCTCGTTTACGTTAACTCTATGCCAATTTTGGTCACTTTTTGAGCCAAAAATGAGTTCATTGCGAATTGGACTAAAATCTCATTGTTTGACGAATTTGTTGGATTTGAAATTTGATATTTGAAAACACAGGAAAAGCCAAAAATTTCCAATAACACTACGATTTTGCTTTGAACGTTACTTTTCCACCACCAAGAGCAAAATATGGCATTTGACGCGTTAAACAGATCAAAGCGAGGAATGCGTTTTTGACTCATAACTCACAATTAAGGCAACTGAATTACGGGAAACGCAATTAGCGTTTGGCTTTTTTGTCGCACGAACCCTTGAATGTCTTGCGTATGTAGTATCAGAAAACTTCTAGTTGATGTTGTGGACAAAGGCAAATAATGTTCTTAATGCCAAGCGATGTAATTGATTCTTTAACACTGTCAACATTGCTGAGCAAATAGGCGAATGATGCGAAATGATTCATCAGAAAATGCGCCTACGCAATCTTCATTTCAATTCGAGAAGACAGACAACACAGATTGTGCCTGATTCACGCTGAAGACATCAAATGAGGAAGCAACAAAAAATGATGTTTTTGGCTACTCTACAGCTCTGTGTTCAGATAATTCCAGTTGTTTGTTCATTATTCTACCGCTGTTTACTTTTCAAAACGTTTCAAAGACCAAGCGGGAGGCTCTTATCGTAATTCGTCTGTGCTTCTCACATAGTGTAAAGGAAACTGTATACCACCGTGTGTTTTGTTGACAAACAGAAGACCGGTCTACTACTGTAATAGCCAACTCGATCGTTCGGTGTTTAAGTGGTCAAACAAGGCCAGCAAACACCTTTCGCTTAGTCATAAATTAAACTTTTGTTTCTCAACACTGTGTTCCCATTGATCGAAGCCGAGGAGCGAGAGACTCGAAACACTTTGGAAACCGAAACGCAACAGATTTGAGGAGAGAGGAGTTCATCTAGCGTTTTGGTGTGTACTTTGACTTAGGCTTTTGACTTGGACAATACAAACAGTGACGCGTAGACGTCGCGAAATTACGCTCACGCTCGCCACAATCACGGAAGGCACTTCGGCTTAGACAGTCTAATCGGAGTGCCGACGCTCTAATGGCAAACAAATAAATGTCATCGCAAAGAGCAGACGAAAGAAAAAAGAGGCGAAAACCACTTACAGACTGAATTCGGGCGTCGAACCGTCAGGACAAGTGACCGTAGGACGAGAAGTCATCTTTGAGGATTGCGAAGACGGTGCCAGAACGGTGCAATTCTTCTCGTCGCTTCCGTCACGGCAATCGCGCACTCCGTCGCACACGGAAACGTGAGAAATGCAGCTGTTTTCGGCTTCGCATTTGAATTCCGAAGAACGGCAAGTGGTTACTGTAAGGGGAGCGAATTATTCGTGTGACCGTAGTTTCTGTACGAACCAGTGCAGTTCGTCTCATCATCGCCGTCGGGGCAGTGAACGTGCCGATCGCAGAAGTAGTAGGTCGGGAAGCAATGGCCAGACTTGCAGGCACGCTCTCCAGGAGGGCATCCAGCGGTCTCAGACTTCAACTTGTCCTCGCTGTGCACTTTGACGGGTACGGTAGCCTTGAGTGCGTATCCTTCGACTTGAACGCTGTAGTTTCCGGAGTCCTTTGCGTGCGCGCTGTCGATACGCAGGAAGTACTCATCGGCGGAGCGGTAAACGTGAAGACGCGAGTTCGTAACGGTCTTGATGCCGCCCTGACCGATGATCGCATCGTCGAGAGACCAGATCACTTGATGTCCAACGGGAACTCTGTGGATTATGGCGGAAATCTGGATTGTTCCTCCGAGGGGGATGTCGACGCGTTTCTTCGACAAGCTGATAACCGGCAGAGATCGCTTGCACATTGCTAAACAAATTGAGTTGTTTTCTCGAGGTTAAACTAGTGATTAAGGTCAAGCGCCACTTTTTTTGCCCATGAGAACCTTGAAGATGCTACTCTCTCAACCCATCGAGCACTTATGATCGGTATAATTGCTCTAATGGATTCAATTCGAAAAAAAACTCAAAGATACCGTACCAAAATCGGCGATTTCGTCCGATTTGTCGTCGCAGTCAGCAATTCCATCGCACCGTAGCTTCGCTTCAATGCACGTTCCATCGAGACAAGCGAATTGTTCAGGATTACACGATCCGCCGGACCCTGAAATTAGCGCTCTGTTATGTTTTTAATTCTCTCTTGTTTTCCTTCGCCTTCCGCACATGTGTTTATTTTTTGAAGATCACAAACTGCAATCCTATAAACAGAATCTGAACGTTTTTCTCAGCGAATTCCCAAAAAACAATTCGCCGCAATGCGGTGCTCTCGTGGTGCAAAGAACAATTGTTAGTCACTTTTGTTTGTGTGTGTGCGTGTAAACATGTAAAACGCTTGTCCCTTCACCTTTGATGACGTGAAATTCGAAACCGTCCGATGCGACGGCCAGATCGCCAATGTTGCCATCGTCGGTCGCCTCCAGGAAGGCGCGTTTGACGAGCGGAGAATCACGATCGGCGTAGATGTCGATTGTTGCGAGAGTTCCGATCACTTGATGGTACCTCAAATTACACAAAACTTCGACAAACGGACAACAAACGAACGAAACACAAAGTTACAGGCAGGGAGGTGGGAGTCAGTAGTCACAGTCAAGTTTTTTGCGCGTTTCGTGCTGCACAAATGCAAATACGAAGAGATCGGAAGTGAATCGAGCGCGGTCGGCAAAAAACAGATCGCAACACTTTTGTCGCGGAGAGGAAATTCGATACTGTTGCGATCTCCACCCGAGTCCACTGGCCAGACAGGCGTCAAGATGCGCGCCTCCGAACGGTAGTCTAACGCAAACATCTTTGCAAAGCACTTTTAACTACTCGAAACATTTTGAGCACTTCTGAGCGCAGAATTCAACAAAAAGTACGACTACTCCTCTTCCCGTAGCCCTCAAATACAGTAAACAACAGCTTAGTGTGTGTTCTGAATAGATCAAACTGCTAGCCTAGCCGATTGGAGACCCTCAAAACTATACCTGTAGTTGAGGATAGAGGCGCGATAGTCTCCGGGAATCGGAGTTAGAAGTCCGTCGATCGCATCGACGACCTTCTTGTTGATTGCGAAATATTCAGGTGAACCGGGCCTTCTGAGATCAGAGGAGTACGGTAGGTCCGGAAGGTTTATGGTAACTCGGTAGATCACCACAAGGGAGAGTGCGGTGAACAGCGGGAGGACCATCGTGGTCGAAGGTGACCGACTGTTGGTTACTGGACTGACTGCTGCTGTCCGCTGGATTCAATTTAAATTGAATTGAACTGTGTGACGCACCAGAGCCCCGTAAGCGTCGTGGAGATAAGGCACAGAAACAGAACCGCCCGTCCGTTAGCCTGGTAGAAGAACAGTAACAGGCAGCCGTCACTAGCACCTCCCCCTTAGTGTCCCCTCGCCATCCTCTCCCCTCCTTCCCGGCGCGCCAACCGCGCAGAATCATCACGTTGTTTGCTTTTCTTCGTAGCTGCGCGCACGCACCGAATTATGACCGGAACCTCGAGAGAGAGCGGGCGAGCGAGGTAGAGCAGCTTCTGCGGACTCTCGCTCACACTCCCGCGCTTATGCAACACACACTCGAACCGGCCAACAAACTCACGTCGCGTTTTAACTCAACCCACAACCTACTGGAATTTCAACCGACAAGCCGACCACGAGCTAGATGATCGAGAGATAGTTTAAGTAGACGTTCGCGCGGAGCGATCAAACCGTGCGCAAGCGAGAGGCCCTCACAGCTCGGTGTCCCTCTCTCTCGCTCTCTCATGCACTTAAAGTTCAACTTTGCGGTTAACGGTCAAGCGTCCAGACCGAATGCACTTTTGGCGACAAGCGGATGCACAAAAAGAGAGAGAGAGAGCGGAACCGATTGAGGTTATCGTACAGGGAGAGAAGAACACCTCTTCGATTTTCTCTTTCCTCTTCCCTCTCTCTCCGCATTTGGTCGTAAAAAATAACAAACCGTTAGACGCGCCCGTTCAAACGCACACTCACAAATTTATGATCGTCAATTAATCCAACACATTCCCAAATGAGTATCGCCGCCGATCAAAGAGAAATACATAAATTGAATTAGTCGACAAAAACGAGTGAAACCGCGCAGCACAGCCCGGTTGGTCGGTTAGTTGTGCGGTCGAAGAGTGAAAGAATGGTGCCAATGTGTCTCTCAACCCACGCAATTGAATTCTTAACGTGAAAAAAAACTGTCCAGCACTTACCGAACGTTGCGGTAGTCTCATTCATCAGAAGGAGATCAAACGACGATTCCACCTCCCCTGACCCTTCCACCAAAAGCGCATCTTGTTGCTGATCCTGCTGGTCCTGTATGGGAGCGCAGTTAAGTGAGGTCGCCAGAAGCGAGAGAAGAAAAAGTGACGAAATTAACATATCATGAGATCTGGAAGGAAGTAATTAGACGACCTATTAACAGCCACAATCGAGCGACGAGATCGAGAAGAGACAAGTGTGAATAGGCACAGCGTGTATGCCGCGGACGGGTGGCGATGCCGAAAGGTGGGAGGAGGTAATGATTGGATATGAGACTGCGAGTGATGTGCCCACTGACCGGTAGTGATGGCCAGGTTAAGACGAACTTGGCGGAAACCACGAGCGCGACCTTTGCCGTACCGATCAATCAAATCCCTGTGATGAATGCCCGAAGCCAAATGCTGACAGCCATAGAGACACAGACACACACTAAACAACGAACGAATAGTTTATTTGAATGCGAATTAGCAATTTTTAAAAGTTACAAACACGAAAGCACACAGATGCTTATCACAGAAGGCTAAAGCTGATGTTGGTGGAGAATACCGGGATTCCCTGAGCGTTTAGTCATTTTTGTTCTCCGTGGCGCGGTCTTCGGCTGCCGTCTGTGCGGCTTTGTAGATCTTCTCCACTTCGGGCACAACTTCCGAGTTGACAAATTCGGAAAGTTGCGAAATCTTCTCCTTCACAACGGGAACGGCCTTCTAAATGCAGCGGAAAAAATCATATCGGTTCCGAATGGACATTTTCGCAGATGACTAATCGTGTATTGAGGCATTTTCTTCCTACATTTCGCGGCTTCCATTCAATACGGTTCATGCACGAATCTGGCTGAATGGTCACCGACAAGAAAGGGCCGCCGACTCGCGGCTACTGTATGGCGGTGACATTAAGAACTCGCTCGCTCGCTCGCGAAGGAAGAACTCCGTTCGGGCAATTACGCAGCAGCCGATCAAGGAAATCAAGACCACAACAAACAACCTTGGGACAGCTGATAAATTATTACCGTGCCCTCTCGCGCGCACGCGCGCGCGAGATGCAGAGAGCCAGCAGCCTAAGCAAACAATGTCTTACTCACTATACAGTGGTGTATTTCTCAATTTGCATAATCTCGCATTACAAAACAACGCCGTGTGTGGCCTTTACGAACCGTTATCACAATTGGGTTGATTAGTAATTTTAGTAATGGTCGCCAAGTGGTAACTTTTGACCCGATCATCGGCGATTATCGCACTCTCAACCTGTCTTATCTACGCGTCTTTCATGTTGCAATCTGTGTTCATCGTACGAGATGGCGCAGAAACGCAATCGTATCTCTAATTTACTAATGATCCCTAATTAGAGCGTATTAACTTGTAACTTTCGCGCCGATTATCGCACTCAATCTGTTGCAACCTTATCTGTACGCGTCTTTCATGTCGCAATCTGTACACCGAACAAGAATGCAAGCGCATCTATCGCACGCCCTTCTCGCATCATGCCCTTTACGGCGTTTTACAATTGAAAAAACAAACCTCCGAAATCCATTCTTGAATGCCACGATGCGTCTCCGGATCTTGAAGTGTCTCCTTCGCTCCGTTCCATTTTTCGCGAATTGCGGGAGCGGCCTTTTCCTTAATGTAGTCGGCTCCAGAGACGAGCTTCTTGTGGACACTGTCGATGAAACTGTCGAACCAATCCGCCTGCGTGTGCTGGGCCGCAACGACGAGGAACACAAGGAGCACCGAAAAAGCTCGCATTGTACGTGGATCTTTGCTGAAAGTGAACTGTTCATAAGTTGGGGTTGAACGAGTTCGAACACGTTGGACATTAAACCAGCGCCACGAGTGCAGCAGCACGCTGTTGACTAAAAGTACCCGCCAGCGATTGAAGTAAAGTGGTTAGCCGGCGAACTAAAAACTGGATGTGTGACGGTCAAAGTCATCGAGAGAAGAAGATCACGAAGCAGATGATTAATCCGAGAAGGGATAAAAAGCGCCACCGAATCGGCTGCAAAGTCGAAACATAATCACCAATTGTGGACGGTCGTCGGTGGGGGGAACAAGTTCTTCCGCAGCTCTCTCCCGGCGGCCTTCAGCCCCACGCACACAGCTGAATCCTCTCAGTCTCTCTCTCTGTCTCTTTTTGTGTTCACTTTGGTGACATGACTCATCGAACAAAGCGGCAACTAATGGAAGTTGAACATGCGGTGAATAAGCGCCGCCACTTCGGGTCATTAGCGAATCGGCCATCGCTTTCGCTAATCACCCACCCGCGCCCGTTTTAACAACAAATGATTGATTCGAATCACAAATGCGCGAATTCACACCTTCTACACTTACAGCAAGCGAGTGCGGGAAGCTGTAAATCGAGGTGACAAGAAAAATGGCGATTTGAAGTAGACCGCCTAATGGTCGTCCTGTGTAAAATCGCTAATAAACGACAGAATAAGGAACAGCCGATAAACAATGCGAGGCGAGGAAGTGCCGCGAAACGCGCCGACAAGCACCAATTGCAGAAGAAGAAGAAGCAATCAGGTAGCAGTTACAGCAGCAGCACTCATTTGACAACAGATCAATCAGTTCGCATCGATTTATTATTCACCCCCAGCAGACGCAGTCGCGCCGATCCGAACGACGACGACCCACACGCAAATCCGCATACCGAGATCTGAGTGTGTGCGAATTCGGCGGTTTTATGGGATTGTCATCGACCTCCTCCGATGAAGAAAGCCTCCGGGATGAATCAGTTTCATAAAAACGAATCAGAAAGAAAAAGAAAATCGTTTTTCACACAAAAATGAAAACACTTCTGAGGAGACAACTGTCGTCACCGAACGTTTTGATAACACTTAAACGAGACGCGCTGACTCATCACCGTCCTTTTACCCTAATCAGCTGTTCGGTGCCATCGTTCTGCTACCTGATTTCAAAGTGTCTCATTCGTCATCGGGCAATTGACCGTAGAATGTCCTTTTCCGCAGAAAACGCCGTCTTTTCCATTTGAAATCAACCGTAATCAGCCAGAAATCGACAAAAAAGTTTTTGTTAATGTCTGCAGCTGCGCAGCACTTGTAACATCTGCTTGCAACGTCTGACTTTGCCCGTTACGGCCGTCGATTTGCATAGGACAAAACCGAGGGATTTGAATACCTTTTTGCCGAATCTCATTTTTCGCTGGCGGCGCACGAGTTCAAAAGATGCGCTGCGCAATTCAATTTTTTCTCGAATTCTCTTGTTTGTCCAACGCGTGCTCTCGGAAATTGAAACGCACCGGTCCTGTTTGAAAAGTGCAGCGGAAGTTCGTTTGTCCCGCGCAATCATGTGTCAATTAAAGACGATTTGTTTTTGTTGCAAACGTCAGAGCAAACAAAAGGTGAGACGCTTCTGAGTGAGTAGCGTATTTGCGGAAACCTTTCAACTCAGCGCTCCGAGATGACAGTCAGCAACGCCGAGCTCAATCTCAGTCTTTCTACCGGGAATTGCAGTCACAGCGGATGATGATGAGTCGATGTTTCGAAAATTGTGGCGAATGTCCCGACGGAATTGTTTTGATGAGTCAATCGTCTCTCGCTGGCGATTATGATGAGTGTTTGGAGAGAAATTGCAAATGCCCCTGATTTGAATCAGAACGACGAGATGTGCGCGTCTGGCGCGCATGGATCAAAGGGCGCGCGCGCTCCTGTTGTCAACGGAAAATGGTCAAAGCGTTCGTAAACAAATTTTTGTTTGGTCATTACAGGCGGCGGCTGCGGGCGCTCTTTTGGTGGAGTCATTGAAATGGAGAAGCGCTATTAGAGTGTGTACACATCGGTCGTCGGCCGAGAAGTGCGATGGCGCGGCCAGTGTCGATCGCCCTCATCGCCAAGCGGCTAATTGGCAGCCGAGGTCAAAAGAGGGAAAACTTTCGGGGGCGCCAAGATTATCGCACGATTATTATACGCTCAATGGGCCGCAACGATGAGGAGGAACTCAATACAGCGCGTCATGTTGACAGTACCGGTGCATCGGCGCATCACTTCACACATCTTATGGGGAGATTGCACTAAAGGACAGATCACTAAGCTGAACTGAAAGTGGATCTAGAAATAAAGTTCAGTTTCTGCTATAAAATCAAGAGGCTTCATTCTCAATTTGTCACAACACAGATTCTCGTACTCTACAGAAATTGACGTTTGACTGACTTGTCCGGTTTTACGCTGTTGACCATTCCCACGGCATGCCATGCGTGATATGCAGAACTCGTCACAAGTATTTCAATTTTGCCATTCTGGCAAAGCCAGCTCTTTAGTTAGGTTTGCACGGCCAACAGCAACAACAAATGGGAACACATTTGCCGGAACGGTTCACCAAATTGCAAACACGTAGTTACAGCTTTTGTTGCTCACTTTATCAGTGGTCCGTCTTCAAATGAATCGTTCAATATGTTTGGAATTCAATTTTGTGGTTGATCTGCGTTTCACATTTTGGTTTGATCCTGAACGCGAAAGACGCAGCTGATGCAAACAGCACACGCTTTCTTCCAGCACTAGCAGTCTCCATTCTACTCCGCTCTCAGTGCAACTCAACTCTACGCAACCACCACTAGCGAGCAAAGAACCATCAATTTTTTCCCATCGTGTGTGGTCTGCCGCATTCACACATTGCTCGTTTAACATAGGCGAATGCGTTGCGTTGCACGCTACTTCAAATGATGTTACTTCGCTTGCACAAGGCGCTTTCTTCGATGATTCCTGTGTGATGAGCAATCATCATTCAGTATGAATCTACAGAGACTGACAAACACTTGCGCTGTTTCATAGATCTGAGAACTAAAATTGCCCAAATCTAGTTTCTGGGCTCAGAATGGCTCACTATAACAAAAACCAATCTAGCAGTCACTAGTCCTTTCTACTTTGTGCGTTATCTATCTTTTCCGCTTGTGTTTCATGTGCAGCTATTGCACAAATTTTACAATCGCGTTGCAAATGGCGCTATCGCTGAGGTTTCAGATTGCGCGGTTCTTTATAGTCAATTTACGGGCAACTGCGAAACCACATAGCGATCAAAATTTACTTATTCGTCGTGGGTATCACTATTAGCGTCTGTGTTGATAGGATCTGTGCTCATACAGTTCTATGAACGATGCTTGCTTATACATGCAACTTCTGTGCTTTTCGTGTTGATTTTCAATGGCTCACTTTATCGTTTTGTGTTTATGTTTACAGATTCTCAGTTGACTTATTCTCTTTACTACAGCGTTTTCTAATATCCATGAACTAGTTTCTTGTGGTTTAGAGAAACGCAACATGTGGTTATAGGCATCGAAAGTGGTCATTTGAAAGCAATTTCAGCTGTGAATTCTTATTGATCCTTCCTCACAAATCCCGCGTGATATCGTTTCCTACTTCTCTCAATGTAGCAGCTCACAAACCGTGTTTACAGTGCCGCGTCACGTGAACCCGCACACGTGAAGAGATAGATGTTGATAGTTCATTTGCAGTGAAATTGTTGATTTCAGCCCTTCACTGATCAATCGACTGCCGTGATTATGTCTGCCACTGCCGTATTGGGGAGGTAAGCAAATGTTCATTCATTCTGCGCTTCCCAAAAACAAGTTGCGACTGGCTCGCTCCATCGAGGCCGTCCTGCTGTGCCGCGGTGGTTGCGACCAGTTCTCCGCATAATGTTTCCGCTCTCAAATTGTCGCTCTTTTTAGGACGATGCGTGCAGCTGTTGTGCGACAATTTGGAGCTGCAGAGAATATTCTCATTGAGAGTGCGTTCGAACAACCGAAACCAACGGGTGCTCAAGTTTTGGTCCGAGTGCATTCGTGTGGAGTGAACCCCGTGGATACGTATATTCGTTCTGGCCAATATGCCAATCTCCCTAAATTGCCGTACATTCCTGGACGTGAAGGAGCCGGTATCGTCGCCGAGGTATCACTGGAATCATCTTGTTTAATTCATGTTGATAGACACACAGGTGGGTGAAGAGGTGAGCAGCGTTAAGCCAGGAGATCGAGTTTGGTTCACTTACCCCCTTACCGGAAGTGCTGCTGAGTACACGATTACAGAGCATGCCTACATGCTGCCGGACGGTAAGAAATACGCTCCAATTGCAGCTTTAATGCAAGTTTAGAGCTGACATTCAGTCAAGGCGCATCCCTTGGAATCGCCTACATGACCGCATTCCGTGCTCTCTTCCTGAAAGCTCAAGCAAAACCGGGTCAATCCGTATTCGTACATGGCGCATCTGGAGGTGTCGGTCTTGCTGCGTGTCAGCTAGCCGCCAGTGCAGGACTAAAAGTTGTCGGCTCCGCAGGAACTGAAGCCGGAATCACAATTGCAAAGGCAAATGGCGCAGAATTTGTTGCAAACCACCGCGAACCGGATTACGTAAAAGTGCTAACAGAGCAATATCCCGACGGATTCGATATTGTTCTTGAAATGCTTGCCAACGTGAACCTGGCTCACGACGCTCAACTCGTCGCTAAATACGGCAAAATCTGTGTTATCGGCAGTCGAGGTGAAATTCAAATCAATCCGCGGACACTGATGCAAAAAGGTTCAAAAGCGCCTCGTTGAAATTGTTCATTTCAATGTTACAGAATCATCAATCATCGGAGTGATGCTGTGGCATTGTACACGCGAGGTATATCGCACTACGCACTGCCATCTGTTTACTCACGGTTGAATTCAGGATTACGATTACATGGGCAATGAAATCTCGCGGCTCATCAGCGAAGGACACATTCGACCAGTTGTTGGAAAGGAATATCCGCTTGAAGAGTTGGCTGCTGCACATCACGAAGTGATCAACCAAACTGGAAGTCTTGGAAAAATCATTGTTAACATTCGTTAGATTTTCTTCAATTTTTATGCTTACCATAGTTGTACGTGTATATGGGTTAATTAAGGAACTGGTAGGCGCCTCACACAACTGCTCAGTTATTTGCTTTCTTGGCATAAACAAAAGTTAATTAGTGTAATGCCATTTTGCTGCTGTTGCAGTCTTTGATTCGTACAAAAACTAGCCTATAGTTGCTGAGATGCAATACTGATTAATAGAAATGTCATGCAAGCAGGTAGCAGGAGTGTCTTCTATTAATAGAATTGAACTCTCCAACGCCTCTCGCATTAGGCGACTTTCATATTCGCAAGCATTGCAATTCAAACAGAATACAACCTTTAGATTAGTGTTGACAGCAACAGTTATGAGCACCACACACAAAAGCAATCTACATCTACTTTGTCGGTATGAGAAACAACTAATATGACGTATAATGCTTGCAAACGTGTAATATAGTTTGTGCAACAAAACCTGAAAATTCAAAGATTAACATTGACATGAATAGATCAGGAGTGCACATAGAACATAGATTTTTCAGATCTCCACATGCAGCTATTGATTTTTTGAATTTTTTGCGCATTTTTCTGCCAAAATGTCATATTGACCTATCAGCACTACATCCTTATTTTGAGCCTACACGATTTATGGGTTTTGACATTGTAAATGTTGAAATTGGGGCTGCAGAAACGGGATAAATTGAAATAAGAAAGCAGCTGAAAATGATTCTAAGGTTGAGTGGATCGTCCAACAGTAACACCCTAATTTTGCATCCACCTTTTTATACGCATTAATTGTCATTTTACGACCACATCAATTTGTGTTACAATCCAGCAGGAACATGTTTTCAGCGACGTCTTCTGTTATTGTAATCCGCTCAAAGTTCACAACGTTTTGCACTCGCGGAGGAGGAGGGTTTTCTATTGAAACAGGTAGCAAACTCCACGAGCGTCCTTCGTCCCTGTAATCCGTTTGATCGTCTACTTCTAGCAAGTTTCAGTGACGTTTTATGAATGAAAAACACCGAAACGATTAGTGTCAAGTGTGTCGTTTGCGGAGATGTTTTCCTCGAGGAAAGAGAGACGACTTTCGCTGTTTTCCTAACAGACTTCACTGATCCGTTCAAAATTTCAATTGAACTGTGAGAATCGTCGATGACCGCGCAGTTTCCGTGCATTATTAAACTGTAAATTGGCGACTCTTCAACCGAGTGTCAAAGGTGTACATCAATGACTCCGCGCGCGACGACCACTGAGTATAAAGTCTCCCTCCTGAGGGGATGCGCGCGCGCGCGAATCATGAGAATCTCCTTCCTCACCGCCTCCGCATAGTATGCATACTCGTTCAAATCGCCGTGAACCTGTTTTCCAGAAGCAATAATTTCTGGAGACGAACATTCTCACTTTCGGGTCGTCGTGGTCGTTGGCGTCGTCACTCAGTCAACCTGCTCGTATCGCACGTCATTTCGCGCGCGCGCGCACAACTTGCAAAAAGAAATCCACTCTCATCCGGGGGCCAATTATAATCACATCCGCCGCCTTCACCGTCACGTCGTCTATCTTCTTTTTCACCTAGTTAGGGTCAGGCGTGTTTTCCAGCGGTTTTAGGGGGTAACAACGCCGTAACGCTGACCTCGTAATACTGTTACTGTAGAGAGTGGCGGCGCTCTGATCGCCGTTTTTTCATTTTCCTATTGTTTTTGTAAATGTGTGCTCTCTTCTTCTTCAGAGCCGAGCACCCAAAAATGGGGGAAACGAGGGGATTTTGGGGCGTTTTTCGTAACGGCCGCCGGCCTGCCGGTGAGATACGAGAGTCACCGTCTCCGTTAACCTTTTGACATTGGCACCTAAACCAATGACCTCGATTGCACTTTCTTCGCGCACTGCGCCAAAGTGAATCGTTTCTTTTTCAAGAGATGATTATTCATTAGAGACAGAGGGATACTGTCATTTGTTTTTTGGTGTAAAATGATACACCTCCCTCTAATTGCATCTCGCTCGCTTTTCTCGTCTTCCGTGTCAGCACAGTTCACCGTTTCAAATGTTTCATTTCGGGACTTTTTGCTCTCTTCTGCTGATGGATGTGTCATTTTAGTGTTATGAAATTCCCGCCTAGTGCCACGATGGAACTGTACGGTTTTGAGATAAGATTTCTTTCCATTTCAATGAACTTCTTGCCTGGAGGCGCTCTTGCCTATCGCCATGTAATGGCTCTGCCGATCGTCGTTGCTGCCGCCGTCGAGATGATCTATGTCGGGGGCAATGAGCTAGTTGCGCAACACTCAACTGACCCATGCCCGTGCCTCTGCCTCTCCCGCGGTCTCATGGTCAACGGTAACACATCCGATCAGCGCCGGTCGGCAGTGCCGCTGAGACATACGCGTGTCTTTGGAGAAGATGACTCTGTGCCTGCTGGCGGTGCTGCAGAGTTCTTTCGGTGTTCGGTGCGCGCGCGAGTGAAGAAATGTGCGGTCGCCTTGCGCCCGTGGGGACTGCCGCGTGAATATTCTTTGTTTCACCGAACGAACGCTCCTTGCCGTTCCTCTCTCTCCGCTGCTGCTGCTGGTGGCGCTGACTGTGTGACAGCTGTTTTCTTCCCGTTTTGTAGTTGCTAATTGCGTGCTTCTCCTCTGCGCTCGGTGCATGCGTTCTCATAAAATTGGAGGAGGACACTCTATTCTCCGAGACTGTCAAAGACTACGGTAACCGTTGCAACCAATTTTCAGATGCTTTGGGTCTATCTATTAATATTCGGGTGTGCCTCAGCCCACGTAAGGCTACTGTATCCTCCAGCTCGTTTCCCTGCCGTCGATTTTATTGACAACGCTCGAACACCTCCACCGTGTGGAGTTGCAAAGCCTCGCACAGCCTCAAACGGTGGGTTTCCTCAAGACACTTTTCGGCTTTACATTCAAATCGATCGCTCTAATCGGTAATCTCTTGTGCTCTCGCGCAAGCGGTAATGCAGGTCAAAGGGTACAAATGGGACCGACCGCTACAGTGGCCTTGAAGAAAGCTCAAGAGCACCAAGGTCGTCCCCGTCTGTAAAATCAGATAGTATTTGACCATAAACTAATCAGATATCAACTTCTGCTGCGCATACCGAACGAATAATTAAAGGCCTCTTTGTAGATTCGCGAACGTTCCTAAAAGCCGGATCACAATTTGAGGTTGAATGGTTCATGTCCAATGTGCACAAGGTACTGTAAACCCTTAAACAACTCGATTTACAGTAATTGCATTGCCTACAGGGTGGATACCGCGTTGAACTTCTTGACAGTCGCGACCAGACAATCGAATTCCTGACTCCTTCAAAAGGATTTGTCGGCACCGATAATACAACGTAAGTATTATTGCATAAGACATGGTTAGGCAAGAGATGAGGATGAGAGACTGATGTCAAGGACAAAGTTCGTTGGTTCACGTTGTGTTTTTCTAGGAGAACAAGCGTTGTCGTCACACTGCCATCCGATCTCGAGTGCTTCAATTGTGCCATTCGATTGGTGCGCGAAGCAAACGAGTACGGTAAGAACTTTGTCTTCTACACCTGCGCTGACGTCAACATTCTCAATGGTAATTTCCAGTAATAACATGACCTCGATGTTCGGTGTCTAATTTTCAGACGTTCCCGAGGGTAACACGTGCCTCGGCCGAGGTCAGAGAACTAACGGAACGTGCGAGTGCGACAAGTTCTACAGCGGTAAGAGCTGCAGTCGCGAAGGTAATCGAATTTACTTTCACAAAAACGTCTTCAATTTTCCCGTTTTGCAGATGAATGTGCGACCGACGATGATTGCGGCGAGGGTACTTGCATTGAGTTCTCAAAGGAGGCCGATCCACGCAGACAATGTTTTTGCAAATTGGGCTATTACGGTGAACGCTGCGACAAACGTGAGGCGAGAACGATTAATTAGACCACTTGAAGAGCATGTTTAGAATCGCCGACGTTCTCAAAGGACGCAGACTTTGACGCATCGCTTTATCACATGCGCGAAGTGGGAGCCGATCAAGACAAGATCTTCTGGCGCATCATCCAAGACGAAATCGAAGTTGTCCTCAAGTACTCGGGCAAGTCGTGGGCAGCGCTCGGCTGGAAACCACAGGACCTAGACGGAAAGTGTCCTACCGTAAGCAATTATGCAACAAGCGGCGACGTTGAGGAAGAAAAAGGAGTTGTCGTCGTCGCGCCAATTAGCGCAGAAAGCGGCGAGTCGGTGAACCATCTCCCATCACTTCCCATCCGGCCGATTCCCAAGAAGAACGAGAGTGAGTTGCGCTAATTGCAAATGCAAGTAAAAAGTGTCCTTGTTGCAGCGGTGTGCGGTGAGAACGAAGTGTTAACCAAATGTCCGGAACCGTCGCGGAAGTGCGAACCTTCGTGTGACTGGACAAAGTTCCCGGAAACTGTTCCTGATTGCGAGAAAACGTGCGCGGAACCACGCTGTGTCTGTCAAGAAGGCTTCGTGCGCATCAGCAACGACGACTCGAAATGTGTTCCGTTCAGCTATTGTCAAGACGAAGTGGAGGTTGAGTGCCCGAGCAACTCAACCTGGGCCAAGTGCGGCACAGCTTGCGAGCCAACATGCGAGAACATGTACGACACTTCTCCATGTCCTGCAAAGTGTGAAAATCCCGCCTGTACGTGTGCCGACAACTATGTGCGACGCAACGGCGCGTGCATCTACTGGGGAGACTGTCCAAGTATGTCGAGAGCGGAAAATCTAGATTCTAGGGCCACTTTACAGATCTCGATCAACACTGGACAACCGATAACAGTACTGAGAACAAAGCCGAACTCACAAGCGCGGCGGCCGAATCAACCGCGACTACGGTAGCCAGTCCTGTTTCTGTCGATCTGCCCATTCACACGCTGGCGCCGTCGATGGAAAACCTTACCTGTGCAGTAAATGAAACAATTAACGAGTGCGGACGTGTTTGCGAACCTGATTGCGTTACTATCTTCATTCGCGACCAGTGTACTCAGTGTGCAGAGGCCGCGTGTGCTTGTATTCAGGGCTACGCAAGGAATAACGGAAAATGCGTCTATTGGGGCGATTGCCCACTTGATGGTTGGTGGTTTCATTCACTGATAACGATTCTAATTGTGCAATCTCTGTTTCAGTCAAGTCGATTCACAGCAGCTCTGTGCTTCCAACCACCGCCAACAACGCCACCGATGCTCCGGACGCAGAGAAGACCACTCCCGCGCGTGCGAACGCTGTGAAATCTGCTCCGTACTTCTCTTCTGACAAGATTCACACCGATTCCAGCCTTGAGCACAACGAGAAGCCCAAGGGAGACCATGGTAAAGTTTGCATCTACTGAATTCACTGATTTATGGATTATAGTGGTCGTTGGAGACGTGTGCTACGGCGACTGGCGCTGGCCAGAAGGATGCCGCGACTGCGATTACCGTGTTTCATGGAACTACGTCGATGATACTGATGAAATCGAATTCTCGATTGAAACCCGCTTGCCAACCAACTGGTGGACTGGAATCGGATTCTCCAGCACAGGAACTATGCAGGAAGCCGACATGATTGTTGTCAAGAGCAAGAACGGAGAGCTCACGCTGCACGATATGTACAGCAACACGCATGGAATCCCCAAAGAGGACTACGAGCAGAACGTCTACACGCCGACTGTTGTCGGAACTCACGTGAACGGAGTTCTCCGCGCCCAATTCACCCGCAAACGTGATACAGGCGACAAGAAGGCTGACCATCGATTCTCCGATGCCAACTGCTACAAGTTCCTGTTTCCCGTATCCGGAGGACGTCTTGACTCCGCCGGCAAGATGCAGAAACACATTTCCACTCCTCTCGTCTCCGAGAACAAAGTCTGCATTCGAAGCTGTCTGGCACCCCAGCATGTCCAACCGACGAGCACCTGTGAGACCGAATTCCGTCACCCGACGGGCTGCAGCGGAACTGCATGTGATTATGTCGCAAAGTGGCAGTATAACGCGTAAGATTGCACCTCTGCATGTGACAGGAAGTCTTTAATGTTATGTTTGATTGCAGAACGAAGAAAGACGTGCGCTTTGAGATTTCGTCGAAAGAAATCGGCCGATGGACAGGAATTGGATTCTCACGCGACGGTCAGATGGCCAACAGCGATATCTACACTGGATGGGTTTATGATGGCAAAGCCTATGTGACCGACCGATTCGCGTACGGTCGCCAATTACCAGCGATTGATCCTGCCGACCGTCAAGACATCTACGATATCGGAGGTCGCGTTGAAGATGAAATTCAGGTAGCCAGAAAGCTCGAAGGTCTCCGCTCATACAGATACGCTCTTTTAGACTATCTGGTTCCGCAGAAAGGTTCTTCCCGCCGATACAGTCACTGATTTCCCGCTCAACAAATGCTATTACTTCCTCTTCCCAATTGGAGGAGGACGAGTCTTAGCACGCAAGAGCCAAGATTTCCAGAATGTCAAGGCGCCCATTGGATATCACGACTTGTACCAGCCGCGCGTTTCCCGCACCAAGATTTGCATCTGCGACGAGAACGGAGTTTCCATTGCTACTGAAGAAGTTGCGCCCGTTGGAATCCGCCGTCGTCGCCAAGTGGCCGATCCTTTCGAAGTGCAAATCGATCCATTTGTTGGAATTCCCAGCCGTATGCGTTCAATCATGCTCTCACAGACTTAACCTCTGATTGTTTTAGTGAGAGACTCAAAAACTTCGAAGGAACAGAACGAGAACGATTCATCCACTGCCGAACCAGAGCCTGAACCAAAGTCTGAGGATCCAGTAGCCGAACCAGAACCGGAGCCAGAACCTGAACCAGAAGCCAGCTCAGAGAAGAACGATGAATCTAAGCACAAGGATCACGCCATGGACTGCACTGACATTGTCATTGGGTCAGTTGTCGACGGATTCCATCAAGTCCGCGATTACTACACCATCTCGCGTGCTACTCCACGTCTCGACGAGTATTACGGTGGAAAGTTCTCGCTTACTGGAGCTGCTGCTTATGAACAGGATGGCCAGACGACCGTCGTTTTCCGGCGCAAACTTCAATGTGAGAATTCGTGTTTTTCCAATGTAAACTCCATGCAATTGAAATTTAGCTTCTGATAAGGCCGATCACAGCATTGTTCCCAGCCCAATGACTGTCATCTGGGCTAAAGGAAACATTGAAAACGATTTCTTCAAGAAGGACATCATTCGCTATCATGGAAAGCATAACCGCGGATCGCTGACTCTGAACTTCCACGGTAAATCATTGAATTAGACATGAAAAGTGCTTAATGAGGGGCGTTACAGACGCATTGAACAACGAAACTCCTAAGCGCCCTGCCGAACAACCCGAAGACTGTCTGGGATCATTCGCGTATCCTCCAAAATGCTCGAGCTCGGAATGCACTTACAGAGTGCGATGGGTTTCCGATGGAAAGAACGTTCACTTCCACCTGGATGCTTCGATCAATGTGGACATGTGGACAAGCGTCGGATTCTCGAACGACGGCGGAATGGTATTATCTAATCAGCCGCTTGCATCATTAAACAAACGTTTTCAGGCAAACGCCGATGTTATCGCTGTCGCTGTCCAGAAGGACGGAACTGTTGCGGTCACTGATCAGTTCTCGCCCGGCTACGGAAGACCAACAATTGACAAAGACCAGGGAGTGTTCAATGTGGAGGCGATCTACCATAACGGTCGTCTTACCGCCAATTTCTCACGAAGCCTAGCCAGCAAGGACGAGAACGACGTCAGCCTGGAAGAGTGCCAGTACTTTGTCTACACACACACCGGAGGAGACCTCGAAGGAGGCTCTGGTGATATCCGCAAGCACAAGGCAACCCCTCTTGTCAGCTCAAAACCAATCTGCTTGTCGGAATGCAAACCCACCGATCAAGCAATGGTCATGATGAAGAAGCCTGTTGTGACGGCGCCTGATGTTGAACCTACCGTAGTTGCAGAGGATGTTCCTCCGCCGAAACAAAAAGTTGAGCTGTTCAACACCGAATACTACATGACCATTCGAATCCTCAACCGCGAGTTCACCAACGATTTGATGTCGGCAGAGACTGATCAGTACCAGGTGCTCCAGAACGAACTGAAGGATACTGTACGTTTGCCTCTCTTTGGCCGATAACAGTAACGCTTTCTTTCAGTTGAACCCCATTCTGAACGCCAAGATTCCTGGAGTCGTCGTAAAGGAAGTGAAGGAATTCAGAAAGGGAAGCGTTCTGGCGTACATCGCTCTGGGAACCAACAACGATGAGCCTCCAACGGCCAAGGCTGTCAATTCAATTGTTGAAGAGGTGACTATCTTCGTTCAATTCTCAATGACCAACAAGCGTTTGTTTAGGCTGCGTCTCGTGGACCAATCGGAACATTCCGTGTTGAACCGACAACAATCAAGACCATGCAACTTGAACAAGGTCCGTAGTTTGTCGTTTAGCGAGCTATTTTTTGACGTCATCCTCGTTTCAGAACAAGTTGTGCCTGCTTTGAATCAGTTCATCATCATTGGCGCCTGTGGTGGCGTCTTCCTCATTGCATTGAGCCTTCTAATCTGTTTTCTGTGCGTGAGTCGGCGATCAAAACGCAACGAATTCGTGAGTTAACTATGCCAGCCTACAATCTGCTCATCTTCTTCTTTCGTTTCAGCTCGTAGCGCAACATCACCAAACGTTGACGCTTCAAAACGTGAGTAACAATTACCTTTGTTTGTGCTTAATTACAATCTTCAGGGTGCTTACGCTACTCCTTACATGACTCCTGGCTACGCATTTGCGCAGGCTCCTCAAGCCGAGAAAATGAAGAGGAAACGCGACTCCACCGGCGAAGAGGAAGTGGCGCCGCCGAACGAGAAAGGATTCGACAATCAAGGCTTCAACGGTAATCACGCGAGACAGTTTTCGCAGGCGACCACCGCCTCCCAGAACGGAAAAGGATCGCCCAAGGACGTTAGCGGCGTCGCGAAGGGAGTCGGCGAGACGACTTACCAAGAATGGTACAGCAAAGTGGCTTCCAAGGACGCGCCCGGACATCTCCAAGAGTCAACATACCAAACAACAAGTCGCGCACCTTCACGCGGCGGTTATCAGGGAGCAACACCCTATGTGACATATCCAAACGATATGTCCGCTTATTACACCCTCAACGGGGAACACAGAATGAACCGACCGCCGACGTCGGCCGCTCATCCGCCGGGTTACTATCGCCAATTTTAAATTATCTCACTCATTATCTCGCTCTCTTTCTCCCCTCCAAACAAACTACCGTAATTCTACGCATTCGCAAGCTTCGGTGCTCGTCGTCTCGTCGTTAATAAGAGAAAAACAGATTTATTTTTGTATTTGTAGATTGTTGATATTACGAAATGTTTCTTGTACAATATGTCTCTCCGACAACCCAGCCGCCATTTGCCCAATTTTATTGTTCTGTTGTTGTTGCGGTCGTCTGCTGCGTCTTCCTGTCTTCTTCTTCTTCCCCTCAATGCCTCCGACGTCCTCTCTGTTTTTACACAAGTAAACCAACGAAAATCTCATCTGCAACGTCTGCCTTTGGTCGCCGTCGTCTCCTCCTAATAAGTTGAACTGTTGTGAAGTGTTCGAATAAAGCCCATTTCTGTGTGCAACAGCAACGTTTATTTTGACGTTTTAAAACTTCTATTCTACACGCATCACGATTCGTACACCGTATACAACACAAAACACAACATTTTACAAAGGTTTATCGAGAAAAGACCAAAAAACAGGGGTCCAACTGGTGGGACTCTGCTTCTTCAGGCCGCGTCGGCAGCAACCTTCTTCCCTCCCTGGTTAGCGTTAGCATTAGCGTTGTTGGGGTCAGCGCGCGGATCGTACTCATCATCTGAACTAATCGTCTTAAAGATCATTCAAATCCTTAAGGGTCAAACCTCCAAAGACGATAGCCCAGTCAACGTTGGCAAGTAACTCGTCGTCTTCACCGTAGTATTCCTCGGCGTAAGGCGTATAGTTTGGGTCATAAGCTGAAGGGTTACTGTAACTACGCTCTACTTTTACCTACACTTACGGCGGTTCATGAGCTTTTCATACTGGGCCTCAGTGAGCATCATGCGCTCGATGTAATGATAGTAGTATCCATCACTCCCTTTGATCCAGTTTGCAGAGTAGAAGATGCGGTTGAGCTCGTCCTTGGTGAGGTCTCTCAATGGCTTCATGTTCATCATGTTCAAAGTGTTCTCTGCAAATGTCGCTAATAGGCACAACAAAGTGGAGAGAGAGTGTGAAGAACTGCGCGAACGACACGAAAGGTGAATTGTGCGCCGGCGGCGGCGCCGCTCCCCCTGGCAACCACCATCCCGGCGAGTTGCTAAGGGCAAGACTAAAGTAGAGAAAACGAGATTCAATTCCCTCCTCCTCCTTTTTCGGTCCTCTGATACCTCCCACTTTTTGGCACCACCTATCCCACGGTAATCCCCTCCGGTGACAGTCGGTACATTTACGACCGTTCCCAACAAGGGGCGGACACCTGCAACCGCGGAGCTCCACATGATCGTGGGAACCTACAGACACTCTGTAGTTCGGCAGCCTGAGGGGAGATGCAAGCAAATTGAGGAGGTCACACGACAACAATCACGCGTTTTTCGGAGTTTCTCCTCTCTCCCTGTGTTTGTGATCGCTCCGTGAGAGAACAACAGAGAGCCCTCAATTCTCCGAATAAAGGCTAAAAAGGGACTGAGGAGTTCTTTCGTGTTCCTTGGTGACAGTCCACGGAGAGACTTAATTACGCAGGACAAATTTTGAAGAAAAAAATCGCCTTTCGCCTTAAGCCACTGTGCGCTTTCCCGGACTACAATTCCGTGTTCATGACGTGACTTCGTTCAAAGACGCTCTGCGTAACAGCGGCAAACCGATTTTGGAACGGCGCGGCGATACGGCGAGGTGGGCGAAACTTTAGTCGCGCACAGCAAGGTGTAACACAAACAAAATTAATTCTTCGCGTGAGGCGTCTCCGGCGCCCCCTCTAGACAGCCCACAGGCCGAAAACATTCCAAAAAGCGGCAAAATAGGACCATTTCGCGAATCTTCTGTACGTACAGACGACAACAAACCGCAACAGAAGAGGCGAAAATAACCTTTAAGACAGGCGCGGGAAGCGCACGAGGGTCAGCTTAAGGACAAAGGATGACTAATGTTGTGGCGTTCAGTCAAAACAGCGATTTCGGCGCATGCCTGCTGTACTACAGTTATTGCTATGTCTGGGAGACATAAAAACGAGGCGAAAACTAATATTGACGCATCTACGCAACTCTACTTTTGGGAGGCTATTTTGGGGTTGATATTTGGAAATTTAGCATTTACATCGCGAAACGCTTTGCAAGTTTTTCGAGTTCTTAATTCCCTCCTGAGCACCGTCGCGTCACGGTGCTCATTTGCAGCGGTAATTTGCGTGCTCGATGTTCTTCTCACCTCATCGCTTAGCAAACTCCGCATTACGGTGTCTCAGTCTCTCAATTTTCAAGCGGACATGACGAACTAATTGCAAAGTAGACAATGGAGGGATTGTGACGAGGAACACAACTCGTAGTAGTGATAACGACGAGCAACAAAAAAAAGATCCTTTGTACTCGAGAGAAGCACTACATGCGTGTGTGTTCCCGTGTTCATTACCGTAACCCTAATTGTCGCAAACAACTTTGGCGGCCGAGCACGTTGACTCTCTCTCTCTCACTCTGGTCTTCAAACTGAACATACGGCTTTTCGAGACTTGACGGAAACAACGGTCATCATGCTTTTAAATCAGAAATAATCTACACGGCTTTATTAAGACGGCATAAGTAGCAGAGCCTAGCAACGCGCGCGCACCTCAGGATCGCGTTGCTATGCGCAATTACCTCCTGTTGAATTTTTAGTTTAGATCGCGCGTCTCCCCTTTCCCTCTATATTATAAAAATGGAAAATCGCGCAAAAGGTGCGGCGGAACAACGCGGCAGCGGAAGCGGAACTAGCAGAAAGCGGCCCTCTGTTCGTGGTGCTACTAAACGAAGCCGTGCGGAAGCGGACACAGTCGCAATACCCGATTCGTCGACTGATTTTGTCGAGCTCACTGGAAATGGTACGTTCTTCTCTAGTCGGCAGACGGGCTTGGCAGCGAGAGAGACAATTGCAGCTGATAAGATAATGGAAACAGTCGCTTTTTTGGAGCAATTGGCCCAAAGCACGAACTTGTGTACAGTGATTCCGCGTCGAGACGCTGCGGACCCTCCGGAGAATCCTCCGGAGCGCCGTTTACGCGAGGTCTACTATCACCTAATGGCGTGCGACTTGCGCCTCACACGACCCAACTACGATAAATGCATTTCAGTAATTGCAAGCTTGCAAAAGGTAAGACAAACAAGATAGAGAGAGAGAGGGAATGAGGCGCCGTCTTTAGGCTTTCAAAAAGGTTCTTATCGTGCTCAGAACGCCCAATTACGCTAGACTCCGTCTGTTCGAAGTTCACATGGATGAGGAGAGACTTCGTCTGGACGCGCGACAAAACAAATTCGACGCACTTGACGTCTACTGGATGTATGTGACCTCAATTCACGAGGTGATCAAGAAGCCGACATTAGACCGTCGCGAAAAGATTGGGTTGAAGGAACTTCCCTACAAGCTCATGTAAGCGTCTTCCAGAAACTCGCTTTTTGATGATTCGCTTAAGGGAGCTTGAAGACAGTTTGATTAATTTTCTGCACGAGCACGGCGTGAATCGTCGGAAACACAATTTGCGCTGTATGCTGGAGAAACATCATTTGGAGGACAAAAAATTCTTTGATTCCATTTTCGCCGCATATCCAGGCATGTTTGTTTACCTGCTGCCACTAACAAACGGTCTCCTTTTCATCAGGTTTGGCGGAGAACGTGTGGGACTGGCTCAAGCACGCCTATCGTTCGATCAGACCACCGAGCGACGTCAACCTTGGTCTGAGTGAAATTTCCGACATTCTCACTACCGCTTACGTGGAGTTGTTAAGTTGGGACGCGACCACGCATCGACCCTTTCAGTTTCCCGACTCGTTAGTTCTCGATCGAAAGGCGATCGTGCGTCTCGGCGAAGAATACTCCTATATGTTGTACGTCAACGCGGCGCTGATTGTCGTCAACGAATGTTGCGATATCAGTTCTGACTGGAAAGGCCATTTAAAACAGCGTTTCTTCGAAACCGTCTCATCGGTTCGCAAACGGTATCGCAGCGATCAATCTTTTTGCGAACGTTTTTCATCAAACTGTTCCAGACGGGTCCCTCGAACAATTGGCAAATTGGGGACCGTCGCGACGCAATTCTTGAAGAGTAAACAAGCGCAATTTGACGAAATGCACCTGTTGAACCGAATGAACGCCCTGAACGAGGACACGAGCGACGCCATGTTCCGTTCGCGTAAGTGAGCTTAAGCAGCACTTCCAGTCTATTGCCCTCGAGTCTCTCCGGAATTATGTTTTTCCAATCCGTAAAATTGTTGGATGGGCAAAAAAAGGCACAGAATGACGTCGGCGACGCGACCGTTTTACAGGAAACTATGTTCAAAAATTCATGTTAAGTGCGCCGCATGTCGGCTTAGTGCTTCGTCGTCGCGCATCACTCACAAAACTCAGCGAAACGCGAACAATGCGAGCTGGAAGAGTGAGAAAAAAGTTCAGCTTAAGTGGGTGATGAATTGAAGCGATCATACTTGTACATGTCTAGGGGAACAAAAGATGGCAGAAGCCATTGATGCGCTCGCGCGAAGGGGATTAATCCTCAAAACCGCAAACTCCACACTATTACGTAACACTTTGCCAGAGCACAGAAAAACGTTTCCCGTTTCCGGCGCGAGGCTTTCAGACAAAAAATGTCTAGAGTCGGATTAGACGGGATGTGTGCTCTCTGATTGAACTAATTGCGGTCTGGATTTTAGGCTCATCGTTGCGCAGATTCTGCTCGGTGCTCATCAACGAGCCGACCAAGATCCCGCTTCAGCAGATAGAGAAACTGCAGATGGTAAAGGGCGAAGCGGTGCAAATGATGGCCAAATTCATCACAATTATCGACTGCAATCGACGCGCCATGGGTCACCGCTACATGGACATGATACGTCAAATGCACAATGCAAGAATGCCTGTGTCGACGTCAGCGAAAAGAGTACAAAAAAGTGGCTAATTGGGTGGTATTTCCATACTTCTGTGTACCCCGCGCAATAAGCGCATTTTTCGGTTTATTTACTCACGAGCACCTCTGTACAGGAATTGATTTTTACATTTTACGTGGCGCTGCAACAAAGCGAATTCAAAATAAATTTGTAATCTGGATTTGTAAGAGGCAGGCAGAGAGTATTGAGCATCGGGAAAGAGCACACAAGGAGGAGATCACAGGTTTGGCGATTCATGATGAATTTCTTGTAGAAGACGGATGTAGAAGTCTCCGAAAGCGCGACGATTGTAGTCGACAATGCGCAGGAAACGAGCGGTTACCGCTGCCACTTCCGATTCGACCAGTTTGAAACTGGAGAGCAGATGGCGAGGCAGAACGGAGGGATTGTTGATGACCTCGGTGAAGAAGTCGCGTAGACGTTTATCTGCAAGCAAACAGTTCCCCGTAATTACGGTAAATGAAAGAAAAAACTGCTGATAACGGAGATACGGACAACTCCTATCAGAGCTGTTTTTTGTGGATTTGAACTTACGAAGCAAGCAACGGACGGTGTTGGTCGGTCCTCCGAGTGCAACAATTTGGTTCTTAAATAGCTCGCGATCGGCGTCCGCTTGTGAGACGAATTTATCGCCTAGAAGTTCTTTCTTCGCCGATTGCACTTCTGAATCACAGAGAAGTGCCACGTGCTCCATGCGCTCATTGACATTTCTGAAATATCCACAATTGAATCATTGAATTTAAAAGGGGAAACGTACAATTTGTCAACGTCGTTCAAAAGCACAATGATCTTGTTCTTCAAAGTCGTCATGAATTCCTCCCTCTCGACGATCTCTTTCCCGGCAATGTTCTGGGTTACAACTAGGGCACTCGTAGTATAGATGAGCTGATGGTACTTTTCGACCAGAGCGAGCAGCATTTGCTTGTCGAAAGCCAGAGTTTCCGGATAGGGGTATTCCAAATCGGACGTTGACCATTCAAGTAAATCGAGATATGCGCCAGTTAAGATCTGGGTCTTTTGGTATTGAGAGAGCGGAGGTTTGCTTGGATCATCCTCAGTGGTTGCCTTCTTCTTTGACGGCGAATTGACCTCAACGGAGCTGCCGATCACATTGTTGTACGAAGAGATGAGCCAGCCTTTCACGCACTTTGAAAATTCTGAAAAAAAACTTGTGAAATTGATGCAAATAATCAATGAAATATGGCAGGTCTAAAGGCCGCTTTTCGGTGATTTTGGGGCTAATTGAACAATTTTCCAATAAAAGAAAAGTTGAAAGAAAATAAATTAAGAATGGATTTGCTTCAAATGACCGTCTTTGCAATTGGCTGATACTCGTGTTTGCGGTTTCTGATAGCACTGGAATAGAAGCGAACCTGGCGCTGAAGCAACCACTTTCAAATAGTAGTCTCGTTCACATTCAATCGAATTCTCCTTGATGAGTCGATTGTGTACAGTGAGGTTGTAGTTTGCCATATCGAGTTTCATGCATTTAATGAATCCAGCGAGGGCTCTGAAATCAACGTTTTAAATTGTCAATACTGTCGTGTTACTTACTTCATCTTCACTGCAACCTCCGTCTTACGACGAACTTCGCCCAGAATCGGGTCTCTCGCTGGCATGCACATCATCTGCGCTGTGTCGATTATGGATTTCATTGTCAGTTCAAAGTCGATGGCTTTGTTCTTCGCTTGCTCCTTCAAATGAGTTTCGTCTACGCAGTCCTCAATGATTTTGGTCAGTTTCGGCTGGCCCTCCCGTACGAGAGTCATCAGATCAGCTTTCATAGCTATGATATCGGAAATGAACGTGTCGTAAACGGGTGGATCTGCTTCTAGTTCCTCTTTCATGATGTCAAAATGTGCTGCTTGCATCATGGTCTGAATCGGATTCTCGGGTTGTTTTTGAAAGTCGACTTTTTCGTCAAAAGCGACCGCATGAACGACCGCCATTTTGTTCAACATTTCAATGGTCTCCTGTGCCATTTCATGTGTGGAAATATTGCGAGGAGAAGGAGCTGAAAGCATTAAAACGGTCAGTTGGAACTGTCAACGAGAGCCTTACGGAAATTCGAGCTCGTCGAGGGAAGATCGTGTGTTTGTGAGCATGACGATGGCGAGCGTTTCCGTTTCACACCAGTCGGCGGACTCGATTCCTTCGCTGAAGCAGATTCGCTGGGAATATCAGTTACTTCGGTGTTTGTTGAGTCGACTTCTGGATTCGTCGATGAATCATCTTCGGGAATGGGCATCTTTTACTGCAAAATTAAGCGAATTTTAACGAAAATTGGTTAAATAGACGATTATGTTGAAAGCACTGCTAATTTTAGCGCTACAACGCAACAATAAACAAGTATATTTGCCTTGTGTACATCAACAAAAGCTCATGGTACGATTTGTCTGTTTGAGAGCTCAGGTTCTTCCATCTGAGAAACGTTGGTCTCTTTCCGTATGTTCCTGAAGATCGCAGTGCGGTTATCTTACTATCAGCTGCTTTTTGAAGTCAAAGACGAATGGTAATGTTCTCTTCTACACGTAGCATTAGCGGAAATGCCGCTAACTTGCGCAAATTGCGCAGTTTAGCACTGAAACCAAAGGTTGATTGGCACTTGATTCTTTCGCCGTCTTTGTACGTGGACAGCCAACGCAATTCTCGAGGTTTCTATGCTCTTTGGAGGCAATTTGATTTGTCGGCAATTTCTTATCGCAATTGCTACATCAGCATAACGCATTATTCTTTCACATTGCACGAACGACCCGTCGTTCCACGAAATGGAACCCATTCACGTCACCGATTGTTTCCACAATCACACCTTCAACTATTATTATTATCAGCACACTCCAATCATATTGATAGGCACGCAATCTTTTGAATTTCAATCTGAGACGGCGACAGAGTCCAATGGCCTCGCGAATTGCACACAAGGTTGATGGAGACCGTGCGTTTGTTCGCGTTCACACTTTTGATTTTGTCGTTGAACTGAAAAGAAAGAAGCAATGGACAGGAATTTCGAAATTCATCGATAGCACTGAGGACATAACCGTTGGGGCCTTATGAGACAAGCGCGCCTGGATAGCGCAGTAGGCAGCGCGTCAGTCTCATAATCTGAAGGTCGTGATTTCGATCCTCACTCCGGGCATATTTTTGTGGTCAGTTCAACTCACAATGACAACAATTCCATTTTCGCTTGCCGAACAGTGGAAAGTTCGTGTGTAGCATCCTGCTTTGCTCAGCGAAACCCACGCTAGTTCGGGGGTCAGTTGATTCTCTGCTCTCGCTTTCGCGATGATGGGAAATTGATGTCGACAGGAGGTGCATCCAACTTCAAACAACGTGAACGGGTCTGCAGAGAATTAACAAACAGATACAGGATCAGAGCAGCTCACTTGTGATTTTTGGTGTACGTTGGTGACTCTGGCCAAAGTGCGTAATAAACAGAGAGTTGTTGCTAGAGTTTAGTTGCCCTATGTTCTGGTAACCATCGTCGCGAACGATGTTATGCTTTGCGGATTGCGTCTCTGCTCTCTGAAATTGAATTTGATGGAAATGACGCTCTCACGAATCAAAAACCTGTGGTACGAAGGTCGCAGACCTTGTAACTGCAGAAGTTGACACTTTTCTAATTCCAATAGTTGACACAGAGCTGACAGATTTCCTAGCCGTTGATTTCTCAGTTGCAGAAGTGCTCGTTGTAGGAGTGCTCTTTGTTGTAGCAATGGTGGTAGATGGTAACGTTGTGAATTGCTGTTTGGTTGCAGCAGAAGTAGTAGATGCTGTTGTCACTGCTACAGCTGCGACTGGAGCTAAATTGAAGTTTCTAGCATTAACTTCATCAATGCGCAATGGATCAAGAATAGTTGGTAGAAGCGGTAGCATCCCCAAAACATCTCCAGTTGCTGCTGACGCTGCGGCTGCCGCGTCCGCTGTAGCGTTATTTTGTATGATCGCTTGCACACTGGCCGATCCACCGGTTGGACTACTCTGTACAGTATTCTGCACTGATGCAGTGTTTGGAGCGGCAGCGGCGTTGTTATTGACTGTATTCGAAGCGGTGGCGGAGGCAGAAGCAGTTTCCGGACTCGAAATGACTGCGGGAGAATCGGCTTCTACTGTTTGAACTGAAAAGGACGAATAACGCGAACAGTGCTGAAAGCCAAACCTTGCACAACAAGAGGATCTGCGCTCAGAGTTGCCATACAAGCGTTTGCAGTGTGAAAAAAAGAACAGAAAAGGAGGATTACGGTGAAATAACATTTCATTTCACTGAAAGACTTACTAAATGAAGACAACTTTCCATGTTTTCCGATTTGTAGGTCATTTTTGAGATGTCGATTACGTAAAAAGCAGTTTTTGGACGGCAATTATTCAATTAACCTCTCCGAGAGCGTGCGCATCGCCTCCCTTTCTCTCGCCCATCACGCTAATTATTTGAGTACTTGTTCTGTGGTGGGTAGGGCGCGCTGCAAAAAATGTTTGCCCGGAGTGAGGATCGAACTCACGACCTTCAGATTATGAGACTGACGCGCTGCCTACTGCGCTATCCAGGCGCATTAGAATGTAGCGACTAGAGTACATTTATAGGTGGACTGCTAGATTAAATCGCCTGTTCTGATCAATGTTTAATAGCTCTGAGCTGTGTTATCGAGCACATTGTACACGACATATCAATTCTACGTAATTTTCTCTGAGCGTTTGTGCGTTTTACGCTTGGCTCTCAATGCGATTTCCCTGCAGTTGTTATTTGTCATACTGTCAATATCGAACACTGGAGATCAGAATGCAAATGAGAGTTTCCTTTTCCATTATATCGAGTCCGTTCAATTATTTTCTCCAACGCTCAATGGTCAAATCTAGTCGCCGTGAATTCTCGTCATGCGAGCGATGTGTGATTTGATAGCATTATTCCCACTGTATAAAAGGCCCAGCGTTGAACTATTAAACCAGAGAGCCGAACAATTCGACGGTTTTTCGCGAAGTCTTACTAATAATGCTCATCACATACTCCTTCTTCACCTTTTGCGCTACTCGGCCTCATTACTCGATCCTTACGTTTCAGAGAATAACGAATCATGTCTGGCAACGGTAGTGGACCTGATCTTCGCCGTCCCAATCGCATTATTCGGTAAATTTTGTACTCAGTGCTTTTGTTGAAATTAAGCATCTACAGATACAAGCCAATCGATCCTCTTACGCAGCCTCCTGTTAGTGAAGACCCCATTCCCGAGTACATGAACGTTCTCGGCATGATTTGCAGCATGTGCGGATTGATGATGAGGGTGAGTTGAATAACTGATAGTCAACTATTACAGGAAATTTCGCGGATTTAAAATTCAGATTCAAAAAACATTTGGAGTACAGTTTGATTTTGTGAATACTACAAAATTTCACATTTTCCTTAATTATCGACTGTTTTGAACGCAATGTAACTTATTGTTCTTTTTCCAACAAAATGCTTGGCTAAATCTAATCCTACCCTAATCAAAAAGACCTGCAATCCTCTATAAATGAACCTTTGTTTTAGATCAAGTACTTCTCTTGGGCAGCGCTCTTCTGCTCGTGTGTGTGCTTTGCAAACACGCGTTCTTCTGATGACGCCAAGCAGATTGTGAGCAGCTTCATGTGAGCTTGTTTCTCTTAACAAACAAAATCCAATACACAATATTTAGGCTCTCTGTTTCCGCTGTGGTCATGTGCTATTTGCAAAACCCTGCTCCTATCATGCCACCCTGGATCAGCATGCTGTGATACTCTTCCATTTTCACCTATGCTTATGAAATGTGATAAGAGAGAGGTTATTGTTAAGTAATTTATTTTCAATGCGAAAGATAAACTGTTGATTGCTCGAGAACGCTGTGTACATAAGCGAAAAACAGCGCCGTCGGAACGCCGCAGATGGAGCAGAAGGAGACAGCAGATGCTTTTGGACATGTCACAAAAAATCACCTGGAATTTAGAAAGCAGAGCGTTCCGCAAGTGAATACAAGGAATGAGCAATCATCGATGCGAGGGCGGGGGGCAACTGTAGCAAATCAATTCAAATTGCTGTGACAAAGGCAGTAAGTGGATCTGAGATCGTTATCATACGCATGGATACAACAAACGCAGATCTCCTCGCTTATCCATCCCACCAACACGACGGTGCCGTGTTTGTCTTTAAGCAAGCCGTAATACACACACACACACACGCCTTTCGAACTCTTTGCTAATTTATAGTCACAAATACAGGAGATACAGGGTCAAACATCAAATAGAGAGGTAAATTAACAATTATTGCCGCTTGGCTTTTAACAAAAGTTTACGGAGACGGTGTGGAGCTGCTGAATTCGGTCGAAACGATCTGCGGTGTGCGATCAAGCAAGGCAGCTTTTGAGTGGAGCTTCTCAATAGTCTTGCTCAATTTCTCGCCCTGGTGACCCATGATGGAGAAGAACACAAAGCTACAATAGTTGAAATTCGGTTAATGAAGTTTAGTTGCGGTCAAACCTGAATAAAATGATGCCGCTTCCAATCCAAACGAGACGAAGTTCGGGACCAGTGCAAAGGAATCCTACGAGAGCGGCCACTTCGAGCACATATACCAGAGAAGCCAAGAGCAGGCGGTGAAAGTGGGAACTGAGGAACGATCCGAGAGGAGCGAAAATAACAACCACGGGCACTAAACGATCAGTGAACATACAGTATCTGACCGTTTCACTTACCAGAACACTGGAAATATTCCCACGCAAGCTCATTGATGTCCTGCATCAGCAACTGGCGCCAAAAGAAGCCAACACACGTGTTGATCGCCATGAGCACAACCGATGTCGGAGTCGCCACTTTCTCACTGACGCGGAAATAGAGAGTGAGCACGGAGAACGAGCAGATATCCACACCGGAGCCGGCAAAGCTGCTGCACAAGCCGCCGATAAAGCCGGTGATGAACAGGATCGCAGCGCTCTTGATGCCGAAAAACTGAATCGCGGGGTAAGTGCGGCGCTTCGTTTTACGGTTGAGAATGAAAAGAGCCAGGGCGAAAGAAACCCAAATCGAGACAAAGAGCATCTTCTTTTCATCACCGGTGAGAAGAGGATCGATGAATTCGAAACCGATGACGATTCCGAGCGTCGAGGCAAGCGAGCAGCAAATGATGCTGTGCCACTCCAACTGAATCTTCATCCAAATGATCGTGAAAGCGGCCGAAGTCATGCCTACAACAGATTAGGACTTGTGGATTACTGTACGTTACCGCATGATTGAATCATAAGCGAGAAATCACGGGCCGTATCTGATTCAATGCCGAGATAGAGCGTCATGACAGGATAGGCAATAGCTCCGCCACCCTCGCTGGTCATTCCTGCAAAACGAACGAGCGCATGATGAAGACAAGAAAGACGCCGCAAACCTGCAACAGTCGCTCCGAAGATCATGGTGATGGGCATCTGGTAGCGGTAGGGATAGAGACGGAAGACGTTGTATTTGATGGCCAGAGTCCACCAGACAGTGTGCATGAACGCAAATGGAATGAAGAAGCCGATGTACTTGCGGTAACGCTCGGTCCAAGAGATTTTGCGAGATCCGTCTTCGTTATACTGCAAAGTTGCAATCTCGCGTTCTTCTTGAATACTCTGACCTGAAAGTGTTAGTTACTTCAAAAGAGCCTACAGCACCCAACAGTACCTTCCCATAGGTACTTCTTCAGGAATCCACAAACTCCGCGTTTCTTGCAGGTCTTGAGTGTAAGATCCAAGGCATGGTCGGTCGCTTCTCCTGAGTTTCACAGACTTTCCGCCGCAGAAATCCATCTCCACAATCATATTCGCACCGGCATCTTTGGGCAGGAGCTGATCCATTGTCCTGAAACGATTGAGCGTTCTTCCGCGAAAGAGCAAATGATGGCAATGGCACGATGTGAAAGCTGTAACCGCGAGGGGTTAAAGTACGAACACGGAAGGGCGGGCACATTTTGGACCTCTTCCTTGCGACGCGATGCGCTGCTTTAGCATATGCGATCGGCGCGAGCGTCTCCGCGCGATCGGCTGCTTGTTCGGACCTTATAAATCACGTCGTCCAGGTAGAGAGGGACGCGGTACGTCGATTACTCAATCCATTTGGACGGCAGCCGCAGTTTTGAGGGACGAAAATGACAAATAGGATGTGTTTTTGACCGCAGTCAGCCTTTTGAGTTGAGGGTTCTTGTGCTGACTCTTGAAAAACCTAAATGATAGTTCATGGTAGGCATGAGACTGAAAACAGTGAAACATTCTAAACATTCACAAGTGTATTTGCATTTTGAGCATTCAACTCTGTTGATTTTGATTGTAATGTTTTTGTTTCAATTGTCCTGATCTCAGGAACGTTAACCTTGCGGGTGAACTCAGCAAACATCGGAAACAACGAAAAAGATGACTTTTAGACTCCGATCAGCTTCAATTTTGTTTTCATAACAACAACAACAACAACTCAATTAAAGCGCGCTGATTCAGCAGAATAATTAGGATGCAACACGATTCCGTATCCGGGTGACTAATTTCAAACGTACACAAGCGTAGTCTCACGGCAGAACGAAGTTGATCGCTTCAGTGGCAAACAAGAACTGATTTATTGTTAAAAAAAAGTTCGCATCGACCAGCGAGAATGTAAACATTACAAAAAAAGGATCCGGAACGCTGAAAGCTGCGGTTGTGACAGCAAGGGCAACTTCGGGAATCATTTACCTACTGAAATTGATCATTCAAACTCAATAAATTAAAGTAGACATGATTAATTTCATCATACAAGCAGTGGTTCCTTCCTCAGTCATCCATTTCAAGTCTTCAAAACTGCTCCCTGCAAATGATTCGCCATTAACAAACCGACCGAAGCTAATTTCCCACAGCACACGCAGAGGCACAACAACAAAGATGTTAATAACGATCGTTTAATCGGCAATTTCAAGAAATTCTGTGTTTATCAGTGTTTACGTCAATTTTATAACTTTCTGTTGAGACATGAACAATCGCACGGGCCAGTGCTGGCGCTTTCGATAAGCATTTAATGGCCGATTGTTCCCACCATCCAGCAAATATCGGCGTACATTGACCTGTCGTCTCAGATTGTACCTCGTTCCTCAGCGTTGCCTCGCAGGACGATGGCTGATCGTAAGTTGAATGGTCGAAAACGCCTCACATCGACAACAAGCATGCGGCTGTCACTGCGTGGTGCGATCGCCGATTTCTTGTTACCCTTTCGTGGCGCATTACGTATTCAAATTCCAAGCACAGCTGCTTACAAATCACACGGCAGCAGAGGGGAATAGGGACGGTCAAAAGCGACGTTGCTCGGAACGAACAACAATGGATCACAGTGGCGCCGTGCGCAGTCGAACTTTGCTTCCTCGTTGTCCGTTTTCTGAGAATAAATCAATTCTCCGCCGCAAATTTTGACGATGACCTCGGGGTTAACAGTTCCACGCATTGGGCGAGTTGAACCCAAAAATACTAAAAGAACAGAGTGATTCTGCGTTTTTCCACGCCAAGAAAGCGCCAAGCAAGCGGCGTTCACCATGCAGTCCTTCCCCGCGAACTATTCCACCAAAGCGGATATCCCCTGTTTACCATGCGTGAGCCGTAAATGTCATGAATCATCTTGCCTCATCGCAGAAACGCTGAAAATCAACGCGCGCAACTCATTTTCAAATAATACGTAATGCGGTTGCGCGACCGTGAAGATTCAGGGTGATCGCGCCGAGACCAACTCGTATGCGCACACACATGTTCACGCAGACGCGTACAAACCGGTGGTGACGCATTATGCCGACCGATTTAGAACGGCGATTTAGAACGGTGGTAAATCCCGAACTAGAACGACAAATTCAAAGGTTCGGTCACCGTTTAAAATTGCTGTTCTGTGTATTCCGAACGAGCACTTTTTGTAATCATTCTACGTTCCTGGTCTTTTCGACTACATTCGCACATGAACACAGGTGTCCCTAGAATTATACTGTGCCCTTGATGATTGCGCGCTTGTGAAGACGGTTCAATGAAGATGGTTGCTTGCGAAGACACGAGTCAGCTTCGGTGAAAGTGATTTTTGCAAGTGAGCAGAAACTCGCCAAACGGATTAACGACTTATATAAAGGAAAGAAGTGCCCGCCAAATTCAGTACATCGTTCCACACAACGCTGGCCTGACTATGCTTCTTCAATGCTGTGAAAGAAGCGCTGAATCAAGTGCCCTCCAGCGAGCACTACAATTTAGCTGTGTTTCTGCTCACTGACATGAGTGTCGCCATTTAATTGTTGCTAACTGAGTCTGAGGTCGTCGAGCAATCAGTTTCGAGGTTAGTATTCGAAGATGCGAACGATTGCTGCGCGAACTATGTATTCCACTCCTGAAATTACCCGTGAGGCTCCCGGCCCGATTGCCCTGAGTCCTCACGCTAATACCGTATCGTTCTAAATCGGTCGGCACACTGACTACCCACCGTACAAACCCCTCTGTTGCCGTAAGAGAAGAGAGAATGGGGTATGACGCAAGAGACAACACGGTTCAGAAATTGCGGAACGAATACGAAGAAGTCGAAGAAAGTTTCACTCACCTTCTGCAGGCGTTGCGCAGATTTGACAGCCATCGAACGCAGGCTATCAATGCTGCCGTTGAAAATTTCGTGTCTCTTTCTCAGCGCTACCATATTCAAGCGACCGCAAACTTTGAGGAAATCCATCTGCTTTGCATCAACCGCGACCAGTATGGAGATTCGAAAACTTTGGAGAGAGTCTTCGCACAGTTGGTAAGCATTTTTTCTCAACGGCGCGCTAAATATTTGCTGATGCTCCTTTTGCGGGTGAAATTCCTTACGTTGATTGATTTACTTTTCAGTGCTTCAATTTTTGAATCGAGAACTCAACAGCAGGGTATGTGTTGTGAACTGTGGTATTATTTGTAATAGTGTGTGATTGTAGTAGGCTGTACTCAGCAAGAACAGCAGAGAATACGCGACGAAGAAACAAAACGACAGTTAGAGGCTCAGTATGCCCCTGCTGTGCTTAAAATGGATCAACAACAGAAAGAGGAATTAAAACTGCAGGTAATTATGAGGATGTTTTGCTAACTTCATGGAAATTCTGTTCAGAAAGAACTGGTTCGTAAGAAGCAGCGTGAAGATATGTATCGACAGCAAATGGAACTGAAGCGTGCAGATACCGAGCAAATGATAATCGACGACGAAGAGCGTTTTGCCGCCGAGAAAAAGAAGCGGGAGGAAGACGAACGTGCCAACGTAGAACAGGAAATGCGCAAGAAGCAGGTGGAGATGGAGGAAGCCGCAAGAGAAGTTGAATTCAAGCTAGCGACGATCCCTCAACCGTTTCAATTTGGCACCCTTCATTCGTTAACAAAGCGTGAGTGATCTCCATTTGCATAGAATGCAAAGTTTGTTGCAGTTGGTTTCCATGTACCATTTCCTGAAGAGAATTTGAAGAAGTCTGCGATGCTGCCTATAATGAACTTTGAGGAGCATACTATGCATTCGTTACTGGGCTCTATTCCTGAAAGTGTGCTGAATCAAATTTCCAACGCTCTTTTAGATGTTACTGCTGAGATTACTGACGTGTAAGTTCGCGAAGCTGTGCTCTGATAGTGATTGTTTTCTTTAGCGAGATGAAAAGTATGGAAGAGGAAGATTACATCGATGCTGTTAATTTACCGCCGATCTTTCATCAAGTGAATGGTTATAATATCGATAACTTTACCGTGGAAGTAGCTCCCGGACTGGACCTAGAGGACATTGCTTCAACCGCCCTTGCCGATGACCAAGTACCGTAAAATGATTATGGCAAACAACAACTCGATTTTAAGGTTGAGAAGATGGAGAAAGAAGCTTTTGGGCATGCCGGTGTTAGACCATCGACTTCTCATCGATTTCCTCATGTGTCTATGTCAGATATGCCTTCTGCTCACTCTTCCGCATTGAACGAATCATATCCGTCTACTTCAACGCAGGCTGCTGTTATTGCTGCTCCTATACCCGCTATCCCTGGTAGAGATCATTCACAGCTTCGAAAGCAAATGGCTTCGCTTGGAAAGCAACCAAAGGCTCAACAGAACCGAAAGAAAAAGGACATGGTAGAATCTCTCTTTGATTCACTCACCGGGTATTTTGACCCTACGGCTGACAGAAGGACACGACAACGGGTGAAAACTTATAGTGAAGAGCAGCAAGAAAAGGTTTAGTCACATATCCCGATATACTTAATTCATATGTTTTTGCAGCGGGAGATAGAGTTGGTTGCACAAAATGTAGCCCTTGAAGCAGCTAAGATAAAGGAAGATGATGACGAGCAAAGCAAGGGGAAATTTTTTGAGCGAGCAAGCAGAAAATCTCGCAAGAGAACTCGTGATGGATCTCCGCAAGAACGACTGTTTGAAAGAGAATCGACACCTACCGAAAGTAAATCGACTAAATTGAAGTTTGCGGTAATTATTATTTTGTTTAGTTCTCGAACAACGGAATGCTGAATGGCGAGAGCGACAACGTCGAAGGGCTGAAAAGATGCGGCAACGACAGATGGATACGAACAATGATCAGGAGTTACTTAAGGAGCGAGCTCAACACGTTCAACGCACTGGTAATGTCATGATAGATAGCGATGCGAACTGGGTGGTAAAATATCTTGCTGCTCGACGCGAGTTTTCCCAAGCCTTCAATAGTTATCTGAAACCTGTACGTGTTTTCTACGTGTATTCATTGATCAACGAACTTGTTACAGATCCTTTTCTGCATTCGCAATGAATCAGCAGTTGGCTTGCGGACGAAGGCCACGCGTTGTTTAACTCAAATCATCGAAGCCGACTCTGAAGTGCTTTTGATTGTAAGTGTTTAATCTATTCATTAGTGATTACGTCAAGTTGTTTCTGTAGCCGGAAGTTCAAGAAGCTGTAAAATCACGTACGTTGGATCCAAATTCGGCAGTACGTGAGGCTACAATTGAACTTATTGGCAAGTATTTAGCGCAGCACCCAGAACTATTTCCAAAGTACTACCGCATTGTAGTTGATCGTATCAGGGTATGATGACATTTTGTGTGCTCCAGGAACTGTTAATTTATAGGATACGGGTGTGGCTGTTCGCAAGAGAGTAATTCGTACTCTCCGTGAGCTCTGTGAAAAGGCCCCAAGCAATGAACGTGTTCCTGAAATGTTGTGCCAGATTATGAGAAGAATCAGTGATGAAGATACAGTGAAAAAATTGGCGATTGAGTCCCTGCAGACTTTCTGGTTCACTCCTTGTCGTGATCCAGATACTGACACTATAAACCAAAAGGTAAGCAGTATTTTCTTACTTTCTCTCACCAACGATTTAGCTTTCCACCTTGTGCGAAGTGGTTGAGGTCTGTAACCGATCAAACTTCATGGAAAACTTTGACGTTTTGTTCTCCTCAGCTTTCAAGACGGAAGACCGTAATGCAATGATCGCAGCACAGCAGATGATACAACCCTACATGTGTGTTGCAACTGGCAGCACTTTTGATTTAAACATCGTTCAACAGGTAAAAATACAACTAGTGATGAAACTTCAATCAATCCTTTCTGCTTTCAGATGGTGTCGATGATGGAGAACGTTGTGCCTCTGCTCGATCATCCTAGCGATTCTTTCTTAATCAATCTTGATAAACAATTAACAGAATTGATAAAGAACTCGGGAATGGCGATTATCAGATCAGCAGTGAAGTGCTCCGCTGGGGTTTACGATCGTTTCAAGCGAGTCCGCCCTTCCGTTCTTGATATATTTGGATCCTACCTGAGTAAAACCGTTAATCTACGCTTATAGCTGAAATACGTTAATTTTGTAGAATGGCTAAACACGGCAGTGGTACGAACCGAATCGACACAGTACAGTATCCCGGAAAAGAACTTTCCGCTTGTTAAAAGGTTTGATAATCACTAAAGGAACTTCCTTAGATCTACTTATGTTCAGGTACTTGTACACTGTTGGACTGTTGTCGCGATTCTTCGACATGGATACACTGCTTTTTGATGTGCCTGATGCGCAAGATGCTTTATGTTCAGTAATTTTTGAAAAGAATTTCAAGCGTCCACCTCCTGAGAAATACCAATTAGATCAGGAGAAGCCGTTCCTCTTAAGCATTTTCAACATGATGGTATTTTTTTCACGGGCTCGCGATCCGAAAGTGAGAAAGACTGCTCTCGATGCTATCGGTAACTTTACTGCCGAGCATTCGAATTTTCTGGAACGCAACGAAATGAAGAGTATGTACGCGGTGCTCCTCGAAACGGAAGATCCCAGTTATCTTGAACTGAAAATTCAAACGTTGCAGAACTTGGAACTGTTCCTTGAAATTGAAGAACAGAAATCGATACGAATTAACGCGCAATGTACGGTACCATTTGCGATCGCATTAATCAGCAGCAATTGCAGGGAACAAAGCCAAGGAGACTCAAGATTTGAAGGAGATGGAACTTGCTTTTTCTGGTCGAGCTTCTACCATAATTCAAATCTACTGGAACGCCGTGTTGAATGCTGTATTCAGTATGTCACCTCAAGTACGACAGGCAGCTTCGAAAGTGGTATTCATGACGCTTGGACAGGGATTAGTCACTCCCGGCACATCTATTCCAACATTGATTGCGATAACAACTGATGAAAAGTCGTCTGTTCAAGTTAAGATGGAGTCTATTTTGAAGGACATTGACCTCAAGGTTTTAATGAAAGGTATCGTTTTGTTTGACACAATTCGCCTCTTTCTTTGTTTTTATTGTTATTGTTGTTGATTTCATTATTTGGTTACAATAAATTGTTTTTCACTGCTGAAAATTGCAAAGTTTTCTAAATTATAGCACCCTGGCAGCATAGTCAACAGCTAATAGAAAACAGATTATGCCAACCTTTATGAAGAGAGCACCTAACCCGCTAATAAGATACAGTTAACCTACTAAACTAACGACAAATAAGACATTATTTAAGAGTAAAGTTTTTAAACAAATGAGTTCAGCACAGGATTCCCATAGCCCACCTTCGCCGGCACTAATCGTCCATGCTCACACGGCGAACGGGTGGGATGGGGAATCCGTGTTTCATGTCTTGCGCTGGCCAGTCGTACGTCTTGTTGATGAGCTCGTCATAATCGACACTGTAGACTTGCTCGCGGATGAAAGCTTCCTTGTCGACGGGTTCAGGGAAGAGCATTGCAGATCCATCCTAGAGAACAGAAGTTAGAGAAGCCAATACTAAACGGAATTGCAACCTTGTACGACTCTTCAGCTATTTGAACGGCGATTTTAATGGAAATTTCACGAATTTCCTTCAGTCGGGGGTAGATGCGGCCTTCTTTAAGGTTCTTCTCGGTAACTGAGTCAGCAACTTTCTGTAATCACAGCATTTGTGAAAGACAAGCAAAGGATGAGATTACCTTCGCAGCAAGGAGGAACAACTTGTTGTCAATGTTCCTTACGTGGAAGAGCACAACACCAAGAGCGATTCCAGGGAAAATGTAGGCATTGTTGCCTTGTCCTGGTTTGTAGAGACGACCATTGAGTTCAACGTTAGGGAACGGAGATCCACTAGCAAACAGCACCAGACCGTTTGTCAGACGGTAAGCATCTTCGGCAGTGCATTCAGCCTTTGTAGTCGGGTTAGAAAGTGCGAAAATGATCGGCCGGTGATTGATCTTGGCCATTGCTTCGATGACTTCAGGAGTGAACGCTCCGCGCACAGTGGACGCTCCAATAATGCCGTCAGGGCGCACGCTGTTGATCACTTCAAGCAGATCCTTGGTATCGGGCATGTCCTTGGCAAAGTGTTGATGGCGTTCATTGAGCGACTTGATCCGACTCTTGGTGACAAGTCCATCAATGTCCATCAAGTAAATACGCGAGCAGGCGTCCTCAAAAGTGGCTCCCTCATTCTGCATGTGTCGCACGCACATTTCAGCAATTCCTGTGGCCGCGCCACCTGCACCGTAGAACACAAACTTCTTCTGCGACATCTTCTTCTTTGTGACACGAGTGCAAGCCAACAGTCCAGCGACTACCACCGAAGCGGTTCCTTGAATATCGTCGTTGAACATGCAGTACTGGCTCTGGAAGCGGTCCAGCAGGCGATAGGCGTTCTGGTTTCCAAAGTCTTCAAACTGGATCAGTACTTTGTGGCCGTATCTGAAATCAATAAAGCACTCAGGAATCAAACATGACGTTAAATTGTCTTACTTTTTGATGCACGCCTTCATGAAATTATCAAGCAGCGAGTCATAATCTCCTCCGCGAACACGACGGTGACGAAGACCAATGTAGAAAGGATCGTTCAGCAACGCCTGAAGAACATAGATATCAATAGAATTTGAAGCAGCCAATCGCAATTGCGTACCTCGTTGTCAGTTCCAACATCAAGGTACACGGGCAAACACCAATGTGGGTACACACCAGCCAGCGCAACATAAAGAGCCAACTTTCCAACGGGGATTCCAATTCCATATGCGCCAAGATCGCCGAGGCCGAGAATTCTTTCTCCGTCGGTGACTACGATTGCGCGAACGTCATGATGAGGCCAGTTACTGAGAATTTGATAGATCTTGCTGATGCTGTTGTCGTTCATGGTGACGTAGAGACCCCTGAAAACGCAAATACACATTTTCTCGATTAAAAAACACCTACTTTGGATTACGATAGTGGAATCCGAACTGTTGGCAGGCAAGGCCGACAGTTGGCGTGTACACAATTGGCATCAGCTCCTTAATGTTGTCGCAGAGAACACGATAAAACAACTTCTCGTTGCGATCCTGCAAACTTTCAGCCGTGAGCAAAAGACTGAAGCTGCTGATCAATTACCTGCAGGCCATCGAGCTGAATGTAACGTGCCAAATCATTCGGTTGCTCTCTCAGTTTCTTCAGAATACGATAAGCTTGCTGTTCCTCAGTCATGAAGGCCGGTGGAAGCAGTCCGTGGATTCCAAGTGCTTGACGTTCGTGCAGACTAAAAGCCATTCCTTTGTTGAGACGAGGCGTCTTCAACAAGTTGATTCCACGCATCGCCGGAGTGACACGTTCCTTCCGGTAAAGTTTCCGCAACTTAAGCTGTTCTGCAGTTTCATTTTCGGGAGGAGGCGCTCGTTTGATGAGATTGCTCGGAGTTGATGAAATCGAGCGTGCGAACCTGCAAACAGGAGTATTTAGCCAAGAATGCAATATAGCCCATATTCGATTGCATGTACGAAATGGAGATTATCGATCTTTAATAGAACAGTACTAAGTAGCCTCGATTGACCTGCTGACTAAAGCATGGAAACACCGTATTAGGCTAGATCTAGTGAATTAGGCCATAATTAAACTCAATTTTGCGGTTTATTAGGGCTTTTTGAGCATGAAAGTGGTGGCTACATCTAAGGGAATTGATTTGAGAGACCAATGGGCATTACGATTGACGTTGTGATTCTTACCGAGCATTGGTCAACTGCCGAATAAACGTTTGTGGGTTGCCGGCTAAGACACTCATCCCTGCGTATGACGATTTAAACCTGAAACATAGAACGGGTCATAATCAGTTTATTTGATGCAACGATGCACGCCGTGTTCACATGGAGACAACGCAACAACTGATAAAGAGTGCGTTCAAGCACTCGCAAAGAACAGGAATGCTGATGCTGCGCTAAATTTGGATCAATCTGAAGCAACGCGTTCATACACGGAAACCAAGAAGCGTAAAGAAAATGTTCATTTCGGTTCGGACATCGACCGCTCTTGACGGAAATAGAGAAGGACGGAAATTGGACTACTCTGCGCGAGTTGTCGAGGAGCCACATCAAAAAATTGGCGACGAGGACGACCAGAAGACGGGTGGCGCTGGGGCTGCCTGGGCAAAGAAAATGAAACAAGCAGCTGCTGCAGCTGGCTGCGAGTCGGCGTTAGACAACAAACAAAAATGAAAAACCTCCTCGAACCCAACGAGCCCCAGCACCCACGACGGCAGAGAGACGTGTGGTACGGCTCTCCTTGTTATGTCAGCTCATGGTGGAAAGACAGTAATTGGAATTTGCCAAAACGGATGCTGACATGTGATGTTTTACTCATGCGCATTAATAAAGAGGTACTCTAGCGCCATTTAAGGAATTCGAGGGATACTTCTAAGCGGTGACAACCAAATCGTCAATGTGAACGCCATTTTAGTTACGGTAACTCTGAAATCAGCGGATATGTATTTGAAAATCACGTGCATCGGATACGGAAGAATCAGTATACAGCAATGACTTTCGGTAGCAGACGGACACACTTTTTGGGGACTTTTGAAAAACGCCTGAGCTGCCAGAAATTCAGATTTTTTTTATCTTTACCAAAAATGCTGTTCGGGAGAATGTTCTCCTCAATCATTGAAGTCGTCCTGTTCTGCAAAACATCTCGAAACACTCGAATTTTTGTGGATTGAATCACTTGCAATGGGCATTGCAGAACGCCCTAGACTGATTTCAACGAACATCCTAGCGCTTCATTCGGCTGCAAGCGCACATTCACATCAACACAGCGAGCGGAAACAATTAAATATGAGAAGTTTCCTAACTTTCCCAACGAGAGATTGGCCATTCGACGCAAAGGCTTATTGATTTCAGTGGTGTGAATGTTTCTCAGCGATGCTAACATGAATGCCATTATGAAAGTGAGCAATTTCAGCTATAGAACTAGACTGCTATCACAAAGGCAACACAAACGAATCGCTGGAGTGAAACTTTGAAAAGACCAACATTTTAAGCTATCATTATGTATGCGAATACAAAAGCCGATCAAAAACTCAAAAAAGAACATTGCAAAGCATTCGAGCAGAGCACCCGTCGAGAGAAATGGACGCGTTCGCACATACTCATAATAGAACACTGTCAGTCAGCTAGACAGTCAGCGTAATCGCAACGCCAGACGATGCAGATATATATTTTTGATTCCGATCTGCCGCTGATTTGAATTCGCGTCTGCACGCGACCGTAGGGTTGCCGCGAACTGTGTCTGTCCTATGCGACGACGCAGTGATGCTGAAACAAACTTGCCAACATTGATTTCTTTGCACGCGGTGATCCTGCAAAGAAGTGGGGTGCGTGCTCTGTTCGATGACATCACTTCCAAAATGGTGAACAATGGCGGTGCAACAGGGCTGGAAAACGCTGTTCTGACTGTCGAGGAACGTGCCTAGTGAGGTGGTGGTGAAAGCCATGATGGTTAGAAGCCAACGAGGAGTGCGCATACGACTTTTAACGAAGCAAATGAAGCTCAACAAGGAAATAAGCGCTCCGACAGCGCCTTTACACGTGCGAAATGCAACTTTCTTTCGCGATATTAACAGAAAAACACGCCAATTCAACTGAATTCAAAAAGACCCGGAAATATTCCGCGAAATCGATCGCCAACTGAAACATTCCAGCTGTGTTTTCGATCGGTCAGGAAACAAGAACGACGACAGCGCTGTCATGAAATCAATCAGTCAGCAAACACTCCCGCTCGTACGAACAGCAGACACACGTGCTCATCCGACGGGTACTTGTGATGCAGGATGATGTTCTCGCGGGCTGCTGATGTTGAACTTGAGAAAAGGCGGTTTTTTGCAATGGGATTTTGCAGCGCTACCGGTGGGGAATTGTTGATCTGTGTGGATGTCAACAAAAAATGAATTAATGACGTTTTCTATGAATGTGGCGAGATGTTTCATATATATATCACAGGTAATGACGTAGTGGCGCCTTGCGGGGTGTGAACGCTACTCACGAATAGTACGCTGATAAGACAGCGACGATCAACCAATTGCCGCAAGAATTGACAGATTGCATTGTCGTTGTTTTTGGATGTTTAAATCGAATGAACTCGATTGTGGTAACAGAAGTTGTTGTTTACCTACTTTTAAACAGAAAATGATCTCTAACCCTGAGAAGAGACGAGTGCCAAATTGAACAGAACTAACAATCCGGTTTAGGTATGTAGTCCATTTCATCCATCAAATGACATGTGCCATTGGATAATTCATAACGCAGAGATAGTTCTTGTCGTTGTTTCCGAATACGTGGATTCGTAATGAGATTGATGTCACTGAGTGGTGGTGACGTTGACGATGACGTTTACAAGTAAGTGAATCAGTCATGTTCTTAGGCTCCTGCTCTTGAATTCAGTGGTTTTTGTTTGCAGAATGTTAAAATAGCTTGATTCTGGAAAACCTTGACTGAACATTAACATACTGATTTCAGTCACCGGCAACTAGGAATGAAGGACACAGTGATCTGGCTTCGCAAAGCCTTACGAAAGCAGAATGAAGAAAAGTTTGTTTTAATCTCTTGTTTTTTACATTTTTCTCCTGTGTTAACACTTTAAAAAAGCGCTCAGGAACCTATCGGCAATCCTTTGTTACGCCTGTGTGCTCATTTCTATTTTTAAGCAACCAAAAGCCCCTATTTCCAAAACCCCTGCAAATGCTGCTACTAATGAATGTGGTGCACGTGCAATCGACGTGTCCGCTGGCGTATTTCACATGATGCAGGCGCCTGCTTCTGACCCGCAACATGCTCATTACCGCGCTTGGAATATCACCCAAAATAGGTGTTATTCGATACAACCACGCTGGTCAAATGAGAGTGTGGAACATGCCTATTTGCTTCAAATTGCCACTTACGGCCATAGGGATCATAAATTGTATTAGTGCATCAATCGGCGCACCTCCGTCGTTTCGAAAACACTATTCAGAGAGCTCTTCTCGGAACTCCATGCATGCCACAGAAAATGAATGAACATAGCGTGCTTGATCCATTGGTTGGCCGCCAAATTGCTGACCACGGAAGGTGTGATTCCTCAAAACTGATCATAACAAGTGTGTGATTGAAACACAGACGGAAAAGCTGAACAGTAGTGTTCTGTTGCTGTTGCTCGACGGTATAGTCCTATCAGTCGGCCCATGTATCAAGTAAAATCAGAGTTACAAATCACCGAATCACACAAATGAAACCATTCCGTTAGCAAAGTTGATAATCTCCTGTTGCTGCCTGTTGCACCCATCATCAAGAGCAGTTAATCGTCTTGATCGTCTTGCTGCTCTTTAAGTCAAAACCCTTTAATGGCTAAGTAACGACTTGTGATTCTCCACAAATAGAATGTGTAAAAACAGATCTTCTGCGTAGTGAGTGGTGGCAATGACAGCGACATCCGGTGAGCATGGAAAGGAAGCTTTTAAGACGCCTATGTCATCAATTTAGCATTCTAATTAGCGGTGGAGCTGTTGTGTTTGGACCATCGCTTCTATTCAGTGTTCAAGCGACTGGTCTCAAAGGTGGCCTCTTCCGTGCGTTTTCTCTTTCCGTTTGTGAAATGAATAATTTGTCGTCACGAGCAAAGTCTCTTCGCCGCTTTTTCTCTGAATAACCGTTGATGAGAGTGCATAAAAGAAGCTCAAAACGGCGGGAGTTTTGGATTCGTGCCAGAATAGAGGAGATCGTCAGAATCCGGAGATTTTTCTGTTTTCATGTTGTTTTGTCTTGTGCGATGTAAAGCCGTTGTTTTCGTCAAGAGGAATTGCTTGATCGGGTGCATTATGCTGATTAATCTCCTTTGTCTTTGTAGTCTCACTTGCTTAACGGAAACAACGCAAAGATGTATCGCGCGGACACCGTACCTCCAGCTGCAACCAATGGCAGTGCGGACGATCGCCATCTTGATCACCAGCTGATTGTGAGTGACACTCCTGCTGTCCGTCCGCTTTGTCCGGAAGGTAGGCGTTCGTTTCATGCACTCCGTTCACGTGCCCCATGGACTTTGCACAATGAATCCAGAGCGGAAATGGGATTAGCACCCAGTGGCGGGAGAATACCGCGAATGCAAAAAACCCAATTTGTTTGTTAAACCAAATCACGAGAAGTCGCAAGAGCGCCTGAATCACGTGAAGCGCTTTACGTCGTACAGCGCTCACGAAGAGTTGTCATAGAGTGCGGGTGCAAACACGTCCTTGTATAGGCGAGGTGCATTTATTCCAGCACGAACTGCAACAACAATTCGTAAAACGCGACGTTTTATAGCCATAAAATTACTGTAGCTCACCTGACCGTAGCACAAAAGTCCAATTTAACATGTTACTCACTGTTTTCGCTTAAGAAAATACAAAAACTGGTGTTTACAAGATACAATTTGATTTGAAGACAAAGCGCAAAATACAATATTTATTTTTGTCTGTCATTTGAACTCCATTACGGTGTGCGTAAATAGAAATGACACATTTTACGTTCGCTCGTTTCCGAACACCTTGCTAATGGCCTGTCCGCTCGCACCCAAACAGACTCCTTTCGAGCTTCAGCGAATTCTTCGAAATTCAATAGACGCAGATAGCTTTCTTAGCCGCGTTCCGGTCGTTTGAAAACCAATTAACAGAAGAACCATCAGATGACTCATTCTAATCGGCGCTGCCCTTTCCGAAGATGTTTTTACTGATGAAATCACCAAATTGCAGACAAAGTTCCGGTTTTGTTTTTTGGCTTTTGCAACATTGTGTTTTAATTCGATTAATTCTCGTGCAGACAAACGTGGAAATGTCAAAATTTTTCAAGTACATTCAACAGAAGAACACCAAGACACCAAACACTAATCGGTCAATCAGTCAAATCGACTCTAATCCTTATGAATTATGGATTCCGCGTGCATCCGTCCGTGCGGTCCGCACTTTCCACTCGCAATTTTTCATTCACTCGTCACTTTTTTGTCCTGATTAGTTTGCTGCGAAGTGAGTGTGATGGCGCCGTTGGTTTCTTGCAGAATTGCCGCAGAATTTCGTTGAAAACCCCTGCAAGCGCTTATCTCTGTTATGATCAGCACAGTGGCGAGATGCTTTTTGTTTCTGTTTCCGATAGTTTTCAATGCGAATCGAGAGTTTATGCAACGGAGAGCGAAAAGTGAAGATTGATGTTTTGCAGATCGCTATCCTTGAGCAAAGAGCGTCCTATGATAGATGATCCGATCGGGATTTTCATAATGTCACGTTTCCCCGATCCATTTGCCGAGTTTCGGCAGCTGCAAAATGGCAAAATTCTATAAAAGCCAAAGTGCAAAATCCAAAAGCTCATACAGTGGCATTTCCCACGCGCGATAACAATGAACAGGTGCAAAACGGCCTCATGCGCTCCAAGGATCCTTTCCAAGAAACGCAAAGTTTCCGCGATCCCGTGCGAATGCCGTGCGTGTCGCTCTGTGCCTTGCTCGGTCGTTCTGCAAAGCTCGCTCTCAGAGCAACCTTTGCTCTCGAGAGTGATCCGCGCCGCAAGTGGAAAGTTTATTGAATCGCCAAAGCAAGCCGGAAGCAAACGTCACCGATGATGTGTTAACCGAATGAAATTCTCGGCGATTCCCGCTCGGCGATGATCTCCTGATCCTCGCGCAACCAAATCGCACATCACCCCATTAGTCGACTTCAAACGGTTCCGTTTATGAAGAGCGTAAACCGGTCTGCAGCCCCAATTGAGAACTCGCTTCTTCACTTCAATTAAATGTTAATTTGTCTCTCCGAACGCACGAATTCTGTTAACCTTTTGACCTTGGCCGGCCACCTTCGGCGCCTATAGAACATGAAGTGTGCCTGTTTAGTTCACTATGTGAGAACACAATGCAGTTTATTGAGCGAGGAGCAGAAAAAGTTGATTACGACAACGTTTCAACGAATGGACGCGGAATCGACAAAAAACGGAGTAAACGTGTTCGTGAGGTGAGTTTGAGACCACAAATTGTATTTTGTTCAACACGAAAAGAGAAACACAATTGAAAAGGAAAAAACACACTCGTCGCCAAAAGATCATAGCTGTAGTAACCGTCATCAGAATCGAAAGAGGGAAAAGAGGAGAGAGAGGATAATCGTGTATGTATAATATGTATATGCTTTTTGTATATAGCTCTAAGTAATGGCAGGGAACACGCAAATCTCTACATTATTAACAGAAATGCGAAGAATTTCGGAGAGAGAGAGAAAGAGGGGTTTTGTGTGTGTGTGGGTGAGGAGAGGGAGAGGGAGAGATGGGAACGCAACAACAAAACAACGGGGAGAGATAACAAAATGCTTTACAGCCGTAATAATAAATAAATAAAAGAACCCTTAGGTGAGAGAGAGAGAGAGAGAGAGAAGGAGAGGGAAAGAGAGAGATGAATACACCGAATTGTACTTTGATTTAGACTGTTCACCGAGTTTCCCGACTACAAGGAGCTCTGGCCGCAGTTTCGCGCGATCCAGGACAGCGCTCTTGTGTCGTCGGATCAGTTGAGACGACACGCGAAAATATACATGAGAGGATTGCGTTTGTCGGTCGAGGCGCTCGACGACGAGGTGAAGCTAGTCGCAGTCCTCCGCAAGATCGCTGATGCGCACGCCCGACATGGAGTCCATCAGTTTCATATTCACGTATGTCTCGTCGTCGTTCACTAGTGTCCTGCCATTGCAGAGTGGAATTTCAGAACATGCTGCCCGAAGTTGTGGAAGTACTGTGTCAGTGTCTTCATCAGAGATCGCCTGAAGTGAACGAGGCATGGGCCATTTTCTTACGTGTCATTGGAAACATAATCGACAAGTTGGGGCGAGAACGAAAATGGAGCGAGTGAGGGGAGGAGGAAGCTCGTGAAGAGCAGAAGCAGAAGTCTTGCACTCTTGCAACTACGTATTTGGCCCTTTTTTTAGTACGTAGTACTACTGTAGCATAGCAATTGTGTGTGTTTTCCTAGCTATTCGTAGATTAATTAAACAGTATTTGTGGAGAATCGCAAAATCATCACAGTTTCACATTGTGGGAAGATGAGGTATTAGGGAATGTGTAAAAGGTAGCGCTTACTCCAAGTTCCGCCTTTGACTCGCTGCCATCTTCGACTAGCTTCCGTGGTCGTCCAAAGTATGTGAGTGAGTTGCGTCGCTTTGAACTGAACTGCTCGTCGCCGAGTGGGAAGATGGCGAGAGTGGAGTAGAGGTTGCCGAAGAAGACGGTGAAAACGGCGCCGAAGAAGGACATGAGATACGGTGACCTGCAACAATAGCGAAATTCCTATTTTTAAAACTCAAATGTATGCAACATGACTAATTCGCGTGTTGACGACGCATTCTGCGCCTTGTTAGTCATGCTTGTTTGTCGTCGCCGCCGCTAATTTGATGTGAGCTCACTTACATTCTCGCAATGTAGAAAACTTCAGGATTTCCATAATGAGGATCGTAGTCGGTGACCTGCGCTCTGTAGGTGAAGTTTGCCCCGTGGCATCCTTCCTCCGTTGAGTTTGTCGGCAAATAGTAGCCTGAATGGGGCACATTCAGTGTTCCACACTCTAGCCACACGAGTCGTACCTTTGAATGGATTCTCGAAGAACGTCCATGTGCTGTAGCTAACGACCATTGTGATTACGGTGACATAGGCGAACAGCACCGCTTTGCCCGAGACTCGAGGAAAGAATATTCCGAGAATGAATATGCCCGTTACCGGTCCATTGAAGCCACTGAGTAAACCAAATGAGGCCTAAAAAACAGCCCAAACATGAGCTCCAATGCTGCACAGACGAGGCGAGAACTTACGCGAACAATGCCTCCAAGAGGACCCGCGGAGAACGCGACACCCGTTGCGACGAATCCGCATAGAACAACCAGTACCTACAAGAGAATACACTTCCGCGATGAGGGATTACGGTAGTGCCAGCCGTTTACCTTGTTCAATCTTAAAGCTCCTTCTTCGGAAATCCGGTCGCGCGTCAGTGGCTTCACAAAGTCCTCGTAGATGACCGCGCCTGCGCTGTTTACGCCGGTGGATACGGTACTGAGGGTTGTGGCCGACATACACGCGAGGAACAATCCCGATAATCCGGAAACCGACGCTGAGCCTGTGGCAACGCTTGGTTGGCTAGTTGTTCGTTGCAGGGACTTACTTAAAATTTTCACCGCGAATAGCACAACCAACTGATCGGAACCCTTGATTTCGCCCGTTTCGATCGGGTTACAATTGTAGAAGTAGGCGAGCATCACGACGCCGATGAAGCAGGACATGCACGTGAGGATGATGTAGAGTGGAATGGTCAGACGAACAACGTGACGGACTGCAATGCATTCACCCCTGTATGCTCAGATTCTCCGCGAGTGCTGTGCTTACCGGCTGTGAGCGACGGTAAACAGTTGTAGCGTTGAACGGACATCTGACTTGTTCCGTGGACTCCCATCCAGAATGCCGTTCCTCCACACAGCAAGATCCACGAGCTGTAGTACTGAAAAACGACAAGTTTTGCTGTTTTCGTCGTTCCTTCGATAATTAGTGAGTAAGCGCGGCGCTTACAGACAAAAGAAGTTATTTTGGGTATTCTGATCTTTTGTTGCTCGCGCTCAAAGGTCGCCCACAAGACCGTAATGTCTAGGCGAGCGTCGATAACGCACCTGTGCAGGATTGGGGTCGAACCTCCAGGCGTTTTCGATTCGTTTGCTGTCTTCGAGCACCTCAAATACCCGTCCGAGACCGCCCGCGTCCATAACCCCTAAAAATTAATTCGATTAGTCAATTCAAAGTCGCGAAATTCGCTTCCGCCAACCTTTCACAACGAGAATACCAATTCCAATGTACATTAAAGCCGCTTGCAGTGTGTCCGTCCAGATGACGGCGCGAACGCCGCCGATAGCCGTGTAGAAAGTGCAAACCATGCCAATTGTGAGGATCAGGGTCCAAGTGGACATGCCCGTAACTCCGGAAAGCGCGAACGAAGGTCCGTAGATGACAACTCCTTGCGACATGAGGGTTTGGATGACAAAGGTGGCGGCGGCACACTTGCGGAGGGCCCGCGAATGGAAGCGCAGTTCGAGATACTCATAGATGGAGGTCGAGTTGAGATGGTAGAAGATGGGGAGAAAGATGATCGAGTTGATGCAGAGAGCGATCGAGCAGGACAGATAGTAGAGGATCCAAAGCAAGCCTACAATGTTTGGAACTGTTGTAGCTTCTCACTCGTGAGCAAATTGTATTTGTCTTCCCTTTCAACGCGTAGACTAGGAAACAAAGTGCATTGTTTGTGTTTTTCCAAAAGTTTTGAGACGCGCAGTGATAAGACGGCTTTATCACTTGCCGGTGTGTTCGCCCTGACGAAAGACCGACTGGCACCGACTGCCGTTCGCAAATGCAAAAGAAGACGTTTTTTGCACCGTTCACAATTGATAGAGCACAGAGCGCAACGGAAGAGCAAAGATCGACCGAGTCGGGGCTCTCTTTCGCTGTGTATTCAAGCGTTTTCCTCGGAAATCCCGAAGCTCGGATGAAAATGTGTGAATGGGTTATGTGCTTCGCTGGTGACGAAAGCGCGAATTCACCCAAAACAAAGGTCTCCGCCATTACGGCGACCTTTGCAACTGTTTTTGGTTTTCGTCAGTTTTGGAATGTAAGTGGTAATATTTTTGCGTTCAGCGAGCCGCTCATTAGCGTTGAAAAACAGGGAGGAATTGGAGGAATGAAGCAATTACCTCGGTCAAAGATTTCAGCTGGAGTTCCCAATAACGTGATGCCCGAGAGGAAGGTCGATGTCAGCGAGAGTGCTACAGGGAGAATAGGCATTTGCCTACCACCCAGATGGTAGTTATCCGTTTGACCCTGGAACGTTGTATGAGGAATTCCGATTTGAGCTTATTACATACCACATCGTTAGCGCCACCCTTTTTGTTCTTCTTCTCGTTGTGCTCCTTGATTGCGTAGTACAGTCCGACGAGTATGGACAACGAGAGGAACGCGATGAATATTACGTAATCGAGGGCCGACAGTGAGTACACATCAGTCATCTGCAAGGATGGAAATCTGGGTTTAAAGAATCGAATTAGTTAAAAGAGAGCTCGGAGCGGAGCCGGAAGCCGACCACTCAACAGTAGCTCCGGCAAAGCAAATGAAGAGAATCACAGCCAATGACACAGGCACCTCTTGCGCATGTGTTTGAGTGCCAATAAGCGAATATACCTATAGCCACGCGGCTTCTCTCATCTCACCTACTTGCAGCGCGCTGCTGAGGGGGAAGTGGGGTGGGACTTCCTCAACTCCTCCTCTCCGGGGGCCGTCCCACCGTAGTGGCAGTCGACCGCCCCCTTGCAACAACGAATTCAAAATATACAATTGAATACAAGGCGAGGAGACGTTGTGCAAAAATGGCGCTGGGCGCAGCAAAAGGGCGAGCGGGCGGAGAGAGAGAGAAAATCAAGCCCCTCAAATTGATGAGGCGAGCCAAAAAACAGGCGCGCACGAGAGAACAGTAGTGTTTTCACTCGACGCACACACACGGTTTATGACACCTAATCAGAAGGGACGGACGTTGTCTGATCGGTGGCTGTTGTGGTGCTCGGCTGTCGCGCCATCCCTTCCAACTTAGTCACATTTCTGTCGTTTGTCATAGCAGCAGCAGCAGCGGCGGCGGCGGCAATGAGGAAAGAAGAGCGTTTGGGCATTAAAATCGGAACAAAAACTCTGATTATCGGCGCAAAAAACCCGATCGGCGGCGGTCGCAACATTAAAAGTTGCAACGACGCTCGCGTTCGGTTTGTGCGAGTGTCAGCATTTCTCGAATAAATAAATAGCTGATAGAAGCTGAAGCGAGTGAGAGCGAGAGAGGACCTTCTCGGTTGGCTCGGGCCACAAGTGCAAATACGCGCAGGAGAGAAAGAGAAATGGAGCAGAACGGCAGCAAGAGCAAAAACGGAAACACCGATCGAGCGCCCTGGGGGAGAAGAAAGCGGTCGCCGTTCTCGCAAAGGTGCGAGATTGATATTATGAACTCATAGTGCGGTGTGAAGAAGAGCGAGAGATGTGTGTGCGGAAGGCCGATCTGATTCACAGATATGATCAAAAAGCGAACAGGAGGAGGATCGAGAACGCCTGGGGAGAAGAAGAAGAAGAAGAAGAGAGAGAAGTTGACAGCGGCAAAGAAACGCAGCAGCATCGCACCTTTGTATTCATTATGCAAATAGAGCTGCTGCACTCTTGAGGCGGCGCGCAGCATCTCAAGCAATGTTTCTCTTTTCGGTCCTCTCCGCAGGCGGCTACGAAAACAGCTTCTTGTTGGCTTTTGCACCCACAGGCCACCGGCACACACGCAAAACGTCTCCACACACACCACACAATCACACCAGAGCGCCAAGAGTAGCGCACAATCAGCTGATAGATATATCGAGTGGATGAAGCGGAGTCGGGCACAGAAAGTGGAATGAAAGTGGGAGAGCGTTGTGCAACAACAATAGCAGGCGGGAAGCGTCAACGACGGTTGCTGCTGGTTTCAAATACATTACTGCCAACAAACTTCATTTTCTAGCGCGCTAGCAGCAGTAGCAGCAGCAGCATCCTCTCCCTCTCGGTGCTCGGAACGAACGAAAGAAGAGAGAATCCAATCTCTTCTATCCGTCTCTCTCTGTCTCTCGCTATCCGCCGACAATTAATTTAAACTTTTTTTGTGATTCCAAACAGACCGTTTCACGTTCTCCGCTTTCTTTCCTCTCTCGCTCGCGCTCTTTTTGAACTACAAAACGACGGAGAAGTAAAAGGAGAGCGCACAGCGTCGACGCAAAATCTCGTCGGGTGCTCTGCGTGTTGACAGCAGTCGGAATATATTGCAAAAGCACTTTAAAACACGATTGTTCGCCTACAAAGCTGCTCTACCATCGGACAACTGCTCCAAAACCGCACTTTCGCTGTTGGAGCGAGCTCCGTTCTCGGCGAAATCGCGCAATAAACTATAATAAAAAGCGCCCACTCTCGCTCGTTTTGTGATAGATATGACCTTTGATTGCTTGAACCACCGCCATCAGGAAAGTTTAAGAAAAAAATCGACTGAAAACGAACGGCCGACACCTGGAAACGCGCTCGTGAGCAGGTGTGCGGGCATTTGCGCTGTTTAAAAACGAAACTTTGCCAAATCGAAACGAGTAATCGCAAAAACGGTACCGAATACGTGAAAACCGCTTGCAGTGCGTCGGTTACCAGAAATGATTAGAATTTTGGAAGCGTACTAACGCCGGGACGGCTTTCGGAGCGCGCCGAGTGCACACTATTTGTTGACAGCGATTGTCGTTTGCGTTTACGCAACACGCAATATGTTTTTGAGCCAAAAATAGCGCACTACGTTTACGACTACAGAACGCAACAAAAAATTGTTAGAATTAGCGCGGAACGGTTGTTAGAAAGTGATTGAAACGCGCAAAGCCGAAAAAGATCCTTCGGCGTCCCTGAGGCCGTTTGTTCATCTCTTTTTGCCTCCTCGTTCTTGTTCTTGCTCTTTTTCTCCTCCCTCGTTCAATATTTCTAGGTCAGGCCAAGCTAGAGTCTCTTCTCTCCCTCCCTTTGGTTTTTCTCCCTCTCTCGCTCAATTCCTCTCCGCTTTTTTCTCTCCAAACAGCGCAGCACTATGGAATTGTTGTTTTGTGGCAAGGATGAAAAAAAGAACGAGCTTGTTTACTAACGACCTTTGCGGCCTGACGACCAACACCGATAACGAGAGGAGGGCAATGCCGAAGTGCTGATGGCACTGATTGTAGCGGCGGAAAAGAGAAAGGTTGCTCTGATCAAGCGGCAGCAGCAGCAGCTGAATCTGTCCACTAACGAGAACTCTCCTTGGCCGATGAAGGCGAATATCTCTACCGAATCCTCAGTTTTGTGGCGGCCCTCTGTTGCTGCTTTACTGATTGAAATCCGAGATAAGGAACTCGTTCGCGTATAGCGCTCACCGCGAGAGGAGATAATCACTCACGTAAAACAACGCCACAAGTGAACCCCAACTCTTCCACTGTCTCTCGATGATCAGATCACTCACACTAGTCACTCGGTCAGGCCCACTCAGGCTCGCTCTCTCACTCTCTTCACTCATTCACTAAGAGCAACCGCCCGCTGGCGCAGATAGCATTCAGCCGTTTTCTTCCCTCGCCGCTCGTCTCGCTCGTCACACAGCTACTCGCCCGCCGCAAACAGCCCGCTCCGCTCGCAGCACACGTCTCCAACAGAACTTTCCCACAGGATCGCGTCAACATTCGCGACTCGTCGTCTCTCTCTCCGTCTCTTTCGCTCCGGTCTCTTTTCGGGCAGAAACGACTTGGAAGAGAGAGGATGAAGTAAAATTACACATATCGATCACTTGTCGGTTGCTCCAGCAGCGTGCCTGGCCATCTAGCCTGCACTCGTTTGGCACAGACAAAAAATTCGCCCTCCTTTGTGTGCTTTTGTCTCTTATTCGTTCTCCAACACTCGTTTTTCGTTCAGACCCTCAGGCACCCGCTGGTCCGTCCGTCAACGCTCCATTGTCATTTAGTTCAGTTTATTGAAATTAACTGTGTGCTCATCGTCGTGAATATGAATGTCGTTGGACGGCGATTGCCTTCATTGTTGCTCGAAAACGGCAAAATCGTCAATCGGTTCGGCGGCGGTAGAACTTCCGTTTGACAAGTCGGTCACGTTGAAAGCAACGCTGAAAACACAGAAATAACGCAATGTTTTCACAAAAGTATAATTATGTCGACGGGGAACCGACGGGAAACGATCCTTCGAACGTCAAGACCGCCTTAGCCATTAATCAAGGCACCAAATAACACTGCACTTTTCTCGGCATCCGTAGTTACTGTACTTTTTACTTTGCTGAACTCTCGTTTACGCGTACATCTCAATTTCCTCGGCGTCGATGATCTCTTCGCTGGAGCTGCTGCTGCTGCTGCTGCTGCTACCACTTGAAGCCACCTAAAAACGTGCACTGTATCAAGAGTTCCGCATCTGACAGCTGCGAACGTTCGGGAAGAGATGTCCTGTCACAGAGAACTCATCAAAGTGGGAACACACACAGTTTACGTGACCTGAGTCTGAGAAATTCTTATTTTGTTTGCTTTTGCGAGAAAACAGAGAGGAGAGAAAACAAAACTGATGAAAATGTTTGTACGACGGGCGGATTCCCGATCGAATTTGAGTTCAAACGCAAGATTTTCACAACAAGAATGTAGGTGGAAAATGCGAGAAGAGCAACGGCCACCAATTAGTGATGCAACAAACCACTTGTAATTGCTGTTTTGTTCGAAAAAAAAGAAAGATTCGCGTCATTCACTAATTAAAAGACAAAGTGTACGGTAGCTTCACTACTGTTTACATCTGAATTGCACTGATGTTTGAGACATTCCGCAGTCGTGTGATCTTAGCTCTAAAATCTGATCAGCAGGTGTGTAGCTAAACAATTTCGTGCCAAAAATTGCCAAGAATCTGTGCTTCACGTGCAGCGTTCACGCAAGCGTTCTTGAAGTTTGGTCTTGGTCGGGAACTTTGTTGCTTTTGACTGAAAATCTGTGCTTTTCGCACAAACATCCTTCGCGGAAAGAGAGGTTTAAAATAGAAACCTTCCGTTTCACTCCTATCACGCACATCACTTGTGCATTTGCCGTGAATCGAACTGACGCACTTCCGCTCTACCAGAACAAAACGATTTGGATGTACGCGGTGCAATGCGCCCGCTCGCTCGCTCTCTTCAGCCTACTATTGTCTTTGGGGCATAGATGAACACGTATGTTGCGTGCTGCAGTGCGCGAATCGCAACAACCTTCACGCCGCAGTGACAGCAGTTCCTTGTTCGTTAAATTGTAGTGCGTTTTTGCAAAAGATGATTGACAAGTCAGTGAAGTGCACATGAAGAGAGGAGATGAAAATGGGGTGGCTGGATCAATTTACAGTCTCCTAGAGCTGCTGTTGCGATGACGATGGTGTCCCTGCGAGGAGGGAAGAGAGAAGACGGTTGTAAACCGTCGTCAACAGTCAAAAGTCAACACAAGCACAATTGCACTCTTCGTTCAGACAAGGAACCGACAGTTTGTCCTTGGTTCTTTGAAAATAAAAAACAATGCGAATGCACTTTCGCTTTCTCTTAGGACATGCTTCGCTCAACTGTACGAAAACGCAATTTAGGGCAATCCGAACGTTTGCATCGACTATTTTCTTGCAGATACAGACAGAGTCTGCGCAAACAACAACACAACGATTCTGTTTACAGTTTAGCTGTTTTGCGAGAGAAGCAAGAAAATCTGATAATTGCAACCAAAAAGACGTCGGCAAACAACAAAGAGCGCGGCGCTAGCGAGACTGTCTCCCGTGTTTACTCAATGAGAATCTTGGGATTTGAATTTCAAATAACAAACACGGAAATTGAATCATCGATCATTTCACGTCTTTCACCCATTTTTGCCCTTGCGCGTATTGTAATGGTAATTGTATGGGGGCCATAACACTTTCAGCTCTGCAAAAACCGCTAGAATGTTGCAGCGCTGTTTTCCTGGAATACACAGCGCAGAGTGCGAGCAAAAGCTTTGCAAAGTTGCGCTAAAGCAAAGAATCTACGGCGTATACAAAGAGCGTAAAGGTTGAGTTTATCTCGGCACATGTCACATGTAGATGATGTGCACAAAAGTTGTTGTTTTTGTGTTCAACAAGGCGCATAATATCCAAGTGCATGTAAAGCCTAAAAGTGCGCATGTTCTGACAACAGCGGAATCCTGATTGATCCAGTAAACATGCACCGTTAAAAGTCAAAAGTTCAAATGAAATGCAAGTGGAGAAAATAGAGAAAATTCATTTCTTCCGCAACGTTTGTTTGAATACATCAAAATACGATTTTAAGCGGAGAAGACGAACCTCTGGGTTTTAAATACACTCTACGGGAATATGTCACCAGAGAACGCGCATATGCCAAAGGGATTGGTTCCATTCTGCACACTGCACTCAATACTTTGGGTAATGAAAATTCCAAAAATTCTTTGTTTTTTGTTCCAATCAGCCTGTAGGGTGATCGAAGTTTACTTGCGGGGAAACATCAATCGGTGATTGAACTGTAAAAGTTCCACTTGCAAAAAGACATAAATTCATTTTGGAACATTTTTATGACATTAATTTAGCGCCAAATATTTGTGATTTTGTTCAGCAATTTGTGGCATAAATTAAGAACCAACGAGCACAAAAAATCTAAAAAGCTATTTTGTTATGACAGTTCTCAGCTCATTCCACATTTAGCAAGCATCAGATAGCAGTGGAGAAACCCGCACTTGCTCTATCGGTTCTATTTCAGAACCGAATTCTTTGAAATCGCGATAATTTCACATTTTGCACATTTATTAGTTTCGTTTGTGACGTTTTTGTGTCACTATTGGCCAAATCAGATGAATTAAAATTGTTAAATGCTGGAAACGCTTACAGCAGTTACCGTAGACGTGTCGTCCGCACAAATAACGCCGGCCACAAAGAGTAACACAAAAAGATATCGGAGTGACATGACTGGAAGATGTTCAATTCGCGTGCATTTGTGCATTTTATACACAAAATTCTGCCCGATTTGATTACCTCATCGGAACGACGACATCTGACATATTTGGGCCAAAAATCGTCTTTACAACAACTGCATCGATGACGAAATGCAAAACTTGAAGTTTGAGTTACGGAAAGTGCAGTTAGAGATCATACAGGGTATTCTATAAAACGTCGTCTTCGTGATATAAGACGCAGTATGTGACTTTCATATGGATCCGACCCTTCGTCCGGTTTTGTCATGTTTATGACGACTCGGGCATCACAACAACGTTGTCGCCGATGTTTGTCGGATGCGGGAATGACAGCTAAAGCGGTGGTTGTCGTGGGAATGGTCGAAAGTGGCGTTGATTTGGAAGGTGACTAAGATGATACCATTAATTAACATTTCAACTTGCTCCTCGTGAACGAATGCGGTCACTGAAGTGCAAGAAGCGATTCCAATCCAGGATACGTTCTATCGCATCTAATCTACAAAGCTAATCTTCAAGCACTTAGTCAAGGAAGCTCAAAAATACGCTACTTATATATAACGTGTGAAATTAAGTAATAATCCGTCAAAACGATCAACAAGCTGATATGTGGTGCGTGAAAAATTCTACTTCTAATCAGTGAGATTATGCGGTGATCGTTAATTCTAGTCAGACACGCAACGCTCAAATTGCATTTTATGCTTTCGCAGCTGCTTTCAATGATATTCTCGCGCACTTTTGTGTTTAAATGAGTATTGCAAAGAATTTGCGGATTGAGGACGCAATGCAAGAAGGATAAGAGCGATCGGTACCTCTGATTGATCTCGTCAATTGCGGGCCGGTGTCTCAGCAATGGGAACATTACTTTTAAAAAGCAGTCTGAAACCCCTGCAACACGAATTTCCCTTGTCCGCATGCACTCCTAACCTCAAAAGCAATGAAAAGACCTGAGAAAAGAGAAAAACCCTGAGATCTTGAGCCCAATCTTGAAAGCAGTGCCGAGCTCTACACACAAAACAAAGGACATCAGTTGTCATTAACTACTTCAAAAATTTTTGCCTTAATTTTATAAAAATTAAATGCCTCTTTAATTTGTCACAACAAACACTTCTGCTTGGCGGAGCGGAATTCTCAATTAAGCCGATGAAGCATTGCTGACAAGTTAAAACTCGCACTAGCAGCTTTGACGCCATAGACTGAAGATCAAACCGAGTGTCACGAAGATTTCTTATCTAGTACGCTTCCGTGAAATTATCCCCCTAATCTGTTTATTTGCGTTCCTGTGGTGCTGATCGTTTTAGGAGACTCTTATACGAAAGGCATGAGTCACTAAAGACATCGACGACAACATGACAGAAGCTAAAAAAATAATATCTCGCCTGTCGGTCAAAATCTTCAGTAAAGTCAAAGAAACAACTAAAGTAAATAAAATAACGTATTTTCCGTTGCTTGAAAACAGAGACAACGTTAACAATCTGATCGCATAGCGATATTCCATGCGCTTTCCCGTCGCACTTGCAGACTGGTACGCTGACCAATTGCTCTGCTTTAGTCCGTTTCGCAGGGAATCGGTAAAGGGTTGATAAAAACTGTGACAAGGGCCCCGATGCGGCTCAAGGTATCCAAAGCTGAAAAAAAACCAAAGATGAGCTTAGGCTGCCTACCTTGGTCGTTTAGCCTATGTTTTTGGCTTATCAGACTTCGTGGGGCGCAGCGACCAAAGTACCAAGTTGCATGCTTAACTGTACAATGTGTTACGTACAGACAAGCGCATTTGTTGAGGCGCCCAATTGTGCACCGCCCACCCGACGGCGCCGAGCGAACTGTTTGTTTCAATCTTGCTTTTAGCCGAAATGTAACCGAAACTCTACTTGTGTGCTTGCAATGCTTGGAACTACTGAATGAATTTTCTGCTGAGTAAAGTTGAGTAAAGTTTAATAGATTGTCAATTTAGATAGCCTGGCCCAAAATCCGGGTCCGAGTTTATACCCGCCAATGTATTTTTGTGTTGCATTTGCCAGCGCAGGAGGACTGACATCCAATAACGCTTTTATTTCGTTTACTTTTTACCGTTCTCTCTGAAAATGTTTTAGAGTTGCAACTTCGATAGCCCACAGCAACGCACTATTCATCATTAAGTGTTTATCGGCACTGAAAGCAAACAAGTAGACAAATGTTCAATCGGTTTGTATGATTATTGAATTGACCACAGACGACGGAAGTTCATGCTAAAGAAGGGTTGGAACATCAACAGATTAGACGAAGCACATTAGAGAGGAGCACACAGTGGATTCAGACAAGAGTAGATCTACATCAATAGCGGCACATCAGAAGCGGTACTGTACGACAAAGTCGTGTTCGCTTGCATTGTCAAATGCTTCATCTGAACATGATCAAACCGTGAAAGAAAAGTGAGAGGACGAAAAGAGAAAAACAACCGATTGATAAGGGAAACAGAAGAGTAGATTAGACCGACATTACATAAGTGAATATGAGATAAAGCAATACAGCAAGGAATACAGCAAGAGCGTTGAATCGAAGAATTCGATGAGTCTTCTTACTTTTCCTAGAAAGTTTTTGGTAAGCATCGTTCATCGATTCCCTCCCGATTACCTCCACTCGTTGGAATCGAAGGTTTCGATTATCCTTCAATATTCCTTGAGTGCGGCGTGATGTACGCGAGGAATTCTGCTCGTCCGGATCTAACATCATGCTGCTAAATTTACAAGTTGAAGTGTTATCCAATAGAACATACCCAGTAGTATCTACCAGTCGTACGGCGCATCCCAGGCTGTCTTCGAAAATGGAGGGTCATCGCGTGTCTGTCTCTTCTCTTTGTAGTAAGCCTGAAGAAGGAAAATTTTAGTTTGGAAAATTGGATTGAAATTGCTTACACTTGATTCGGGCGACACCGATCGGTGCTTGCGCGTGACCTTCTCTTTCTTACTTCTCTCATCACGCTTTCTTTCCTTTTCACATCGCTTTCAGCTTCTTCTCAACCATCTTCAGATGCTTCTCAACCTTCTTCAGATGCTTGAAAGCAAGGGCACAGTTCACGCCGTGAGTGATGGCAGCGATGGGAATGTTTTCTGGATTGACTTTCTCTCTTTCTTTCTTTTCGCTTTTCCTTCGAACGGCGAGCAGATTCCTTCGCTGAATCATTCTTCACCTCGTCTTCATCGTCGGCCGGCACCAGCCTTGCCCAGAGATGCAGACGCGACTCCTTAACAATCACTCAATACTTTTATACAATCTGCTGTGTACCTTTGAGAGTCCACTCAAATCCGACATCGCTTTGCAACAGAGCTCCACGTACCCAAATCGATCAACTATCTTAATTCATAATAGAAAAACGTGGCACTCGCTTAAAGGTAAAATCAGACGCACGCACACTATGAACGTGACAACCGCTCACCGGAGGACGAGGTGGCACAGTGATGGCAGCGCCTGGTCCGCACGCGCGCGCAGCGATCGAGGGCGCTCTGCTTCCAGACGGTCAGCCATCGGCGACAGGCCCTTCCGCGCCAAATGCAAATTTAAAATTCAATCACACTGAAGTTCTTACGCAAACTTCGACCCGAAGCGTGAGAAGATCTCTCCTTCGTTCTTTCGTGGCCTTAAGCGACTTTGGAGGAAACGGACGCGATAGTCTGGTTGCTCAGAGAATAATGCAAATCATTTAGCGAGAATAGTCAGCAAAAGTGCAAGTACAGCGGTCATTGCCTTGTGCGCACGCTCACAGTGCGGAGCGCGTCGTCAAAAGTCGTAAACAGAAAATCTGTTGGCGCCACAAAGAAAAATCAAAAATTCAAATTTGACCCGACCAGCCAATTGTCACTGAAGCTAGCTTGACAACACACTGATCTGCTAGCCCTGTACGCAAGAACACCAACGAGCTGAACACCAACACCAACCCTCAAAGAAGCTCTGACAATCGCGGCGCACTCCTACTCCCCTCTTAACAGCCACAGCAGACAGGTCGTCGCAACATTCGTCTCAGGCAAAAGCTGGCGCTTAATGGAAGTTACGTGGTGCGTGGATGCGTTGTCGGAGGGGAGGAGGATCGCAAGCGACGGTTTGCACAAAGAGCTGCCGATAGGGTCTTCGATGCCAACAACACGATGGTAAGTTGCATTTCAATGGTGGGAAAGACGCCAAAATTCAAATAAGTATCTGCCCGTGCCATGTTTACGTGATTTGCCAGACCGGAAGCATTCAATATTTGAGACTGCAGGGGATGAGTACCGTCTTTCACGCCAACCAAGAACTGCGTGTTTGTGCGAATAACAAAATTGCTTGATTGTAAAACTCCCGGCTTTGAGTGCTTAGTTAGCTGTGAAGCTAAAACTGCGTTTCAAACAGATCTCTCCGTCTTATTGCAACCCGGCGTCCGCCGTTTGTTGGTCTTTTCTTTTGGTCTGCAGTCGGCATCCCTGTTTTGTACTCTGGCGGCTTGCCGCCGCTTGTCTTTTGCTGGCCAATTCCTCACCAATGAACTTCTTTCCTGCGCTTCTTTCGATGAAATGAGTTTTTCCAAGTCTCTTCACTGTCATCTTAGGAATAAAATCAAATTTATCTTGTACACCGTCACCATCAAAGATCATTAGACTTAAAAAAGAGGGCAGGGAGAGAATCAAACTCGTATTAAGAACTGCGTTAGCAACACTACACAAACAGTATTCACATCATCAAATCAAACTGAAAAGGACGTTCTCATTCGCCTTCTTTTGACAAAAGAAGCAGAACCGGGGGATCACAGAAGACAAATTCAGAGGAGAACACAGGAACTCAGCAAACAAAAGCGATAATCGAAAAACACAGACGCAGTCAGAGAGAAGAAGAAATGGAGCAAAGAGGAATCAGAGTCAGAAACACACACGAGAAACTAGCGAATACGGGTGACTAGAGAAGCCGTAGGCTCCAGAGGACTACATGAAGCACCGAAGAAAACGAACACCGATATGAAAATTCCTTAAAACTAAACTACTGTATTGTTTCCATGAAGTTAAGTTTACCTTCACCGAAAAACATCAGCAACGACAGCTGTATCAACATTGTCATCCTCTACAATGACTGGACAGGACTCAATACTCGACAGACCACGTCAGTCTGAGCCTCTAGGAGCTGCGCAGCCTCTTCCCATTTCTCAAACGCTTCCACCGTCTCGTTGTAGAGCTGGATGAAATGGAAACGCTCAGTCTCCAGAGTATCGCACTGTGGCAGATCGGCTACTCTAAATTCAGGTTAATTGGGAGGTGGATCGGGCGCTCTAGAAATTACAGGAACTACTCTTTTGAAATCCCTTTTAAGGATTTCAATCTTTCAGAACACCGATGCGGAAAGGATTGTCCGTCATAGGTAGATAGTCCTCTAAAGTCGTCTAATGAACAACAGTTCCTTTAATTTTGAACAAGCAAAACAAAGAACAACAGAATTGCTACTTAGAATGGAACTTACGCCTCCAAACTCTCAAGTTCACATTCGATCAGAAGTTTCCGTTCGTACAGCTTGGCGCGATCGAACTCATCGTTGTTAGAGAGCGCCCGTGACGAGTGCTTCTCTGTCGAGCTGCGCGTGTTCGTTCTAAAGTAAAAGTCACTCACAGCGTAAACGGAAATCTTACATTTGATCGAGCTGATCAACCTTCTTCTTGTGCGCGATGGAGAGCTTGTGTTTCGCAGAAATGTGAAACTGACGCATGAGGAAGAGATTCTTTTGCTCTCGGAGCAATTCCACCTTCTCCATGCGAAATTTGAGAAGGCGCCTGTGGGTCGAGGTGATGGCAACGAGCTTCTCCAGCCATTCCTCAAGTATCACGATATCCGCTGAGGCCTTCTCCGGATCGGTGCGCAGATTCGTGACAAGACATCGCGCCAAATCCTTTCTTCTTTTCTGGATTGGCTCAGTCCGAGGGAGCTGCAGTTCCAGGCACGCAACTTCAGAACTTCCGCGGCTTTGCTGCAGCTCCCTCCGCTGAGCTCTGACGGCCTGTAGACGGTTTCGGGTGCTGCTGATGAGGTCATTGATAAGAGAGATTGATTTCGTGACCGTGCGAACTGTTTTCCAATTCCGCACCTACAAAAGGGGGTTCAGACACGCATGTCAGCCTTCGAACTTACAAGCTCATCGTCTGTCAGCGGAGGTCCGACAATCCAGCGCCACAATCTCTGACATCGTTGGAAGAAGCTCAGGCCCTCTCTTCCGCGGAGCTCCAACTGGTGATGCATTTGCGAGAACTGAAAAGCACTGCAAAATGCACATTAGGAATAAACTACAGTACCTGCGAACTTTCGTCACCCAGAGAGCGGATTCGTTCTCCGAGGTTCTTCTCTTCAACGGCGAGATTCTTCACAGACGGATCGACGTTGGAGGAGATAAGCCTCAGCTCTTTTGTGAGAGCTTTGACATGATGAGGCTGAAACAACACTCAATGTTTATGTAAAAAAAAACAATATGTCTCTATTACCTGATCGGCCAGTTTCACCAGAGCGTCGAGTTCATCGTCCGCGAGGATGATGCTCGCGATCTGGCAATGCTTACTGGTTAAAAAATTCAGCACGTTGATATCTTTGGTTTTGATGGTGTTGAGTATGGTCGGCAGCAGCTCTGCGGGCTTATCAAAGGGGAGAATCTTGTTGACGAACGACCAAAGGAGTACAAACGGATTGAAGTCTCCTAATGTCGAGTTGGAGTCGAGGATTTTCTCGATCATTCTGACGTCGTGCCAGGATCCGACAAGGAAAACGTCCTCGTATTCTTGGAGAATGAGTTCCTTCGCATGCCCCCATTCATAAGCGGTCGTCGAGACGAATTGACCTAGAATGCATTGAAATGCACTAGTTTACAAGCAACCGGATGGAATACTGTAATAAAATCTGTTTGAATCCCGAATTTGTGTCGCATACTTTAGGGGACTTGCGCAAATTCTTAGTGGGACTTGTGTGCGACGTAAAAGTAAGACGATTTCTGCTATTGGTAGGCTAATCAAAAGTATTCCGCCTAGTCATAGAACTGCTCTATGCTCTCCGCTTAAAGCCGTAGCGCGCAACTAGGTTCGTGCTGAAGATTATGGACCAAATTTCAAATTTCTACAATAAATTTAATTTGTCTAGCACGCTAAAAAGGCAGCGTCATATAGATCGCTCTACATTAACAAGAACAACGCGTGTAACTCGACGAAATATTAAAAATCAGTCTAACTAGCAAACGGAGAATATGTGAAAAATTGAGTCGCGAAAATGGAGAAAAACTCGATTTAGATAAAGAATTAGTCGGAGAATCGTAAGATGAGTTTAAACTCCAGTTGAATGATCACTTACGGAGGGGACCAACTGGTCGGATGCGGAAACACTCCTTCTTCTCCTCAAGAAGAGCTGCAAATCGCTGACAAGCGGTAATGGGAACGGGTTTGTAACGGCGGACATCCGACTGCGGATTCATCATGTACTGTGACACACTCCGATTCAAATCGTCGTTGTTGTTATCATCCACTGTGTTTGCCGGATTCGCTTTAATGAAGTCTAGAAGCGCCATCTCCACTTTGTCCGCGGCCCGCTCAACTTCTTCAACTACCAAACCCAGCTCCATAAAATCGTAGGGGTGCTCCAGAGTAACCCTGCAAATTTCGTCTGTTAGGAGGGTCGCTCAAACATCGAACTCACGGCTCAAACAATCCGTCGACTTGTGCTCGTAGATGACTCATCTTGGTGCAAGCCGTTTGCATACAGTCGGTGATATCAGGAAATCGCAGTGGGCCTCCGGCGTGCTGTGCTTGCAACTTGGTGGCCAAAAGCGCACTTCTGGCATGCTGCGCGATCAGCCTTTTCTGCTCCTCGTGGAGACTGTACACTTCCAGTTGCTCTAACTGCTTGTCTGCCTTCTTCAGATCTTCTGCACAAAACTCCGCCTGACGGATGGCATACTCGACGTTCTTTCCGATTTCCTCCAAATCTTTCTTGATGACTTCGCCATAATTTTCCTCGAGCAATATGTTCAATTCCAAGAGCTCTTGCTCCATTCGGACTTTTTTCAAAAAATCAACTTTCTGACCGGAAAATGTCAAATAGAGCCTTAATAGTCCATCAGTAGATAGAATGTGCGAAGCTCAAAAACGTACTCTTTCCGCTGGACCAATCTGATCCGTTGCAGTTCGAAAGCCTTCTTCAGGTCATCGTGATTCTTTTGCAGCTTTACTCTCTCACATTCTTCCACGTTCAGACGAGGCACAAACTGAAATATGGATGAACAACGTGAGAAGCGTTGCGTTTTACAAAAACGATACTAAATCAAATTCCATTTCTTTGATTTGTTTTTCGATAAAATACGTTTAGTCTTTTTGATTCACGAAACACAACCGGTAAGGCAAACTGAAACAGAGAAAAAAATTTAGCAGAGGACCGGTACTGAACCCACAACCCTCAATTTGAACACCGTAAACGTCAAGCGGGTTGAGACTCGAAACCAAACCGCTGGGTCCAAACAAAAGAATCCAAACAAATTGAAAATCAAAAACCAATCATAGGAAATCCGCACAGAATCTACAGAGCCCACGTCTGTATTCGCGCACTAAACGTTTGGGAAGAATTGATCAGGGTCAATCACACAAAATGCATTTTAAACGTGTGCTGCCAGCAAAATTTGATCACTGTTCACGCACAGAAACGCCTAGCATTGCAATTAATAAAAGATCAAAAATCACAACCACAAATCTGACCAAACGCATTTCGATGTGCAAGGACGTCACGAAATGCACAAAGTGGAATTTGAAACTTAATGCAAGAGCAAACTGAAAGAGAGAAAAGAGTTCAGCGGGGGACCGGCACCGAACCCTCAATTTAAACACTGTGAAAGTCAAACAGGTTGAGAATCCAAACAAAATCGCATATATCTAATCTTTGGGAATGCGCTGTACAATATAAGCTTACTTCTACTATTTACGAAGCTCCACAAATCTTACCAAACGCATTTTGTATGGAAAAAGTCTTGAAATGCGAAAGATGGAATTTGTAATACTAACCACAAACTGAACGTTGATGCAAGAATAGTCGATGATTGATGTTTGCGAGTGAAAAGGCAAAAACATACCGTGCAAATCGATCCGAGTTTGCCTGTCGTTTCTGGATCCTTCAGATCCGCAACATCAACGCTTTTGGAAAAGATCTCTTTCATTTGCGCCCTGCGATTGGCGATTGCTGCATTCCGTTCGTTCAATTGCAAACTGAACGGTCGAGTTAAGGCTCCGTAATTTGAGACACTCGGCAGATCACACCGGCTGATTTTGGCATCGCAGCGGTTGTCCTCTTTCTCAAAACGACCTGAAAGTGAGTGTTAATCCGTTTTTCCGCTAATTCAATAAGTACCCTTTAGACAGAACGTTAACTTCTCCTCTTGCTTTACAAGCGCAGCGTCCAAGCGATATTGAACATCTGGGAAATTGGGTGGGATCCATTCCAAATCTTCGCCTTTGTGCATTGACTCCGTCAGGAGCTGTGGACGAGTTTCCACAAACGACGAGGTGCCCGGCATGTCCATGTTACCTTCTCTGCAACTTTCGTGCGGTAAACAGAGGAAAACTATGTTTACAACTTCTCACGCAATTATTCAGAACATCGCGTGATAACTCTTGCAAAGCGTTTGATCATAGCCACAAAGCGTTGGCCGGTGGAATGCGATATTTATGAATTTGCAGCCAGAACTGACAACAATTTCTTGTTCTGCTCAAGGGATTGAGCGCCAACAGAAGAGTCAGAACAAGTGGATTTTAGTGTATGAAACAGCTAGTCAACGCACAAGCAGCAGCAGCAGCATACATCTGTGAGCATCCGGTCAACAAAGTTCTCCTAGTCGTCATAATCGCAATTTCTAGTTGCACAGAGTTTCAGACAAGCAAGAATCGCTTGAGATCAAAGTGGACGAATGATAATTGTACTGTCTTCAAGCGCAGTTGTATGGAAACAGAGCGAGTTGCCTCTCTTCGTTGAGCGCGAACCTACTGACACAGCAGCTAATTATTGGGTTTGTAAGCGGTAGCTACAAAGAAAGCGAGCAGAGAAAAATGCATCTCGGAGTCGATAAAAACATTGTGTTTCGTGAAAAAGACATCGAAGACTGTCAAAAATCGTCGTATTTTAACCGTAAACATTAAAATTCACACGCTAAACATTGTGCACTCAAAAGGAAATGTTGACATCGGTTGTGCGCACCGCCGCGAGTTAGGAGGGTCGATGAAAACAACATTGCCGCTCCTCATCGAGAGGAGATGCAGCTGCGCGGAGGTGTTTACGAGTTGCCACCTTTAATATCTTGCATGTGGACATCGGAACGTCCCATAACGTCAGCGCGAGCTATAACAATGAACGCTTTGTTTCTCATTTGTTTGCAGGTTGTTTTGAGCAAAAAAGGAACAATCGTAGTGGGAAAATTGTCGATGAGAATATTGAAAGATGAAAAAACAAAGATTTCAGAATGTGCAAACTAAGTTTGCAGAGGGGAACCCAATAGCCGAACCTGCAGTCACAACGCACATGAGCAGAATCTGCTCTTAGAATAACGTAGGTACGTATTGCGAACGCGGCTAATTCCTTGTAGCGCATCAGGAATTGCATTTGCTTCCTACAGACAGCGCAAAATGCTCCATCGCCACTCAGTTGCGACGATGCGGCGATTGCTCGCAGACGTTCTCGCTCGAGAGAGAACGTTCTCCCGTCGACGGACGTACGGTGTGTGGAGGCGCGACGCCCGACCGTAGAGACAGCGCTGAACGCCGATTGACGGTATGTGCGCTTTCGGCAAAAGGAAAACGACGAACAATCACCGACTGCTATAAACGTTTTGCTTCTGAACAAAAAACAATTTTTGAGAGGTGAACCCAACATGCAGGCAGAACGCACATAACCAGAAGCTGCTCTTAGAAGAATGTAGGGTACAGCATCTGCGAGCGCGACTCATTCCCTGTAGCGCATCAGAAAGCGCACTTATTTCTTAGAAGCAGCACAAATGATCACAAGCAAATGCTCAATCGCCACCCAAATGCGGCGATGTTCGGAGACTAAGCGCCGATTGACGGTATGTGAGCGTTCTGCAGAACGAAAACGACAAACGATCACCGACTGCTATAGACGCTTTGTTTCTTAAAAAAACAAAGGTCTCAGAACGTACAAACCAACTTTGGGGTGGGGAACCCAACGTGCACGCAGAACGCACATAACCAGAATCTGCTTTTAGAAGAATACAGTATACGCTAGCGCTACTCATTCCCTGTAGCGCATCAGAAACGCATTTTCATCCTATAGACAGCGCCAAATGCTCAATCGGCACTCAAACATGGCAAAAGAGAATGTGCTCACATCGACGGACATACGGTGTATGGAGGCGCCACCGGGGGCGAATAATCTAAGATACAGTATACAATAGCGCGGCCGCGTTCCCTGTAGCGCATCTTAGAAGCAGCACTAAATGCTCAATCACCACTCAATTGCGACGATGCGGCGATTGCTCGCAGACGCTCTCGCTCGAGAGAGAACGCTGTCCCGTCGACGGACGTACGGTGTGTGGAGGCGCGACGCCCGACCGTAGAGACAGCGCTGAACGCCGATCGACGGTATGAGGGCGAGTGCACTGCAGAAGGAAAACGATGAACAATCATCGACTGTTAAACTACCAAGCGTATGCTAATGAGGTACTGCTCGCCGGGGTGTGGCCAGGAGAACGCAACTTTCAGTCTAAGAGACCATCGATGTGCGCTGCCCACATGGAATCTTGCATCAATGAGGAGTAGAGAACGTTCATTTTGGGTGAATTTTGTAGATTAGAGAAAGAGAACTCGGTGTATCCAAATCAAATCATATGAACATTTGCAAAGAGCTGCGAGAGACACAAAGTTGGAAGCACTTGCGAGAACGCGACCATTCGTGTCTGTCAGATCCTTACGTATGATAAGCGAGTGTGCCAAATGGGCGAATCGTGTCGGCAAACGCTCGACTGTCCGGGCACCGAAGACGAAGCGCTTTCACGATATGAGCAAAAGTCGCCCATGTTAACTCATTGACACTATTCTAGTCCTATGGCTGAAATTGCGTGCAACACTCTTTGAGACAAGTATTACCTAGTGCTTTGGCGGATAAGTTGGCTGCGAACAACAATAAGCGAGCAACGAAAGATTTGCATACGGTAGAAGCCTGGCGGCTTACAACCTTACTGCCCACTACTGCATCCATCGAGCAAAACTGTGCCGTCGTGGACATCTCCCGTGAAAATGACAAAAGCGGGTGCTGCTCGAGAAGCAACGTCCGCCCATTGTCAGCCATTTTTTCTGGATTGACAGGACGAAAAATGTTACAACCGACAAAAACGCCATTTGGACTTTGGCACCGGCGCTAGGAAGTTTGCGCGTGCTTTTTGCCGACGGAAGCGCGCATTCCTCGCGCTCCCTTTCTATGTCGCTCTTCCGCAAATGCTCTCGCGGCTTTAACGATCGTTGGTATACCCGTGCGCAAAGTTTCAGAAACGAAAATTGGATCAATAGTAGCGTACAATAACAGAATGCGCAAAGAGAGTGAACGAGTAAACGGAATTGACCGAAGCTGCAACTGATGACAGCTCATCCGTGCGGGCAGTCGACCTAATCACCATTCGTTCTCGTTTCTGTGATGATAGAGGGGATACGTGACTCATTTGTGTTTGACGCATCACGGTACGACTTCAAAGAACTCGCATGCGCAGTGCAGCTAAAATCAAGCTGATCAGTATTCTCTTAAGGCTTGATGAGCAGCAGCTATGGTTATTGTAAGCCGTCCATATCGAGTTAAGCTCTGTTCTGAGTGAATCAATGCAATAACCTTGACAAAGTGAGGTGGCCGGTGGAGGTTATTGTTTGACTCATCCGTGATCAACTTTTTCTGTTATCAAAACGGAGCGATGGATTCATTCAGTTGTACTTTGAATCGATACGCTGCGATTTCCAAACTCTGAATGCTGGATTTTATTGCTTATCGCAACGTATCTGGGCGCAGCGTCTGTATTCGTCCTTTGAAGAGTGCGCATGACCATTTGATTGTCCCCCACTTTCCGCTTTTGGCGTCAACAGCAGCCGATCGCACCGCAAAAAAAAAGAATGAAGATGGCACGGATGATCACAGTGCCGAATTCCGCGCTCTGTCTGTGTTCGGTCGGCATTCTTTGCGCAAATAAATTGCGCGCACCCTGTTCAGTTGCGTTTGTGAATAGCTGACCGGTGTTCTCGCCTGTCTGAGGACTCGCGCAACAACAGGTTGTGTGATCTGGACACTAGCGTGTTAATTTAAGAACTCAGGAGGTCAGATGATTTTTCTGCTGTTGGCTAATGGTGTTTAAGATGGGAATTTCCATCGCGATCATCATGTTTCGCGTCGTATTCATTGCATTAACAGACGTATTGTTAGGCATTTAAGCCATGAGCCGTCTGAAACTGTTTTTTAAACGTTTTGCCGTGTTAGGACTGTCTATTCTAATCCTTCAAAAGCAAATCTAAAAAATCATAGCACTTTCCAGAAATCAAGATGACTAGTCCCACTCCCTACGACCGCCTCAACTCTGCGCAGACTCTTGAAGAATGGGCGATCCTCTATCTTGTACGTTCCCAAACAAAACCGTCCGTCCTATTGTGATCGTTTCAGCGCAACTCCTATCATACGGATAGTCAGTGCTCTCCGGAGGAAAAGCCGCTCATCAGTGAAGGACGCAAGAAGTTCTTCATGCGCATTGTGCGTTTTTTCCGCAAAAAGCACCAGCAGGCTTTTGTTAAATTCGGTGCTTCATCAACTGAGAAGGAGCGTCTCATTCCGAAAGAGACGACGAACTAATGCGATGAATGCAGTTGTTCTTCGTATTTTGAGCTCTTCGTTCATCTTCGACCGTGCTATTCTGCCGTTTATTCCGCATTTTCTCTCTTCAAAAGTGCTCTACCACTGCCTGAACTACTTCTCTATTACAAAACGAGTACTTTTCACATTGTTTATTGGGATATTAAATTAATATTGAGCTCTGCCCCAAGATACAGTACACTTTAAGACTGTAGCTTCAGTTGCAAAACAAGGAAGTATTATGAATAGCTCTGCAAAATGTGAAATCTCGCATTTCAGTTCTGTTAAAGCGGTAATGTGGGTTTTCGCGATCTGTTGCACGATCAAAAGTCTTCGCAATGAGGATAGCATTCGCCGACATCGGGTCTGCTAAGGAAGTAGGGAGTGCGGCCTTCTTTCGGATGGGTTTCCGCCTGTTGCTTCTCAAAATTCAACAATTGTCTTTTGATCTCTTCCATTGGCTTCTTCTTCTCTAGATTGAAGTGCCACCCGGAAAAGCCGCGACCGCACTCGTCAACGTTGAAATCACCCTTAAATCACGCTGCGTTATTAAACATCACAGAATCGAACTTACAGTGAACGGATTTGCAAAGTCGGTCACGTTTTCGAGCGATTCAATCTTCCAGCCGTGAATCATAAAGTCTCGCTCGGTCCAGTCGTTGTTCGTGAGCCAGCCGTCGCGAACCCAACCATGAGCGCGTTTGAAGATTCTGATTTTTCCGGGCCACAGACGCTGCTCTCCTAGAACGGAACAGACTGTTGTTTTCAACGTTTGTTTGATTTAAGCCCTTTTTCTTGGACGTCTAGTTTGAAATGACCAGCTAGATACGATACAATCGAAGAGAACTACGTATTTGATAGAAGAATGATAAAGACTGAAAAGCGGTATTTAATGTTTTTATTTTGACCGGAAGTGGCAGTAGAGCTGGATTCTCTTCAACAGCACATGTCGGACTTATCTCTGTTTTAATAAAGTACAGAACTGTCCTTTTATCTCTGCTGAGCAAACAAAACGGCAAAAGTCGTATCTGTTTTCTCGTTTTTCTTCTCCGTAGCATCAAAAGCCAATTATGATGAAACGGTTAATTGACTTACCTAAAGCCATCTTCACGCAGAGCAAGTATGCGGTGTACTGCTCGTAGTTCGCAGACTTGTGCCAGAAATCATTGCAAACATCGATCATGTGATGAGCGTAGGGCATGACCTGCTTCAAAATGAGGATCTAAGACAAAATAGATGAAAAGTTTGGTGGATTGGAGCTGCGCTCACCTGAAGAGGTCCATTGTCGAACCCGAGCCAGACATTCGGCTTCACCGGTTCGCTTTCCATATTCGCATACTCCATCAGAAAATCACGGCTTTGTTTTGTGTTTTTGACCTGAATCACCATTCTGTGCTGTAAACCGCAGAAGAGTCACTATGCTTACAATGTAATTGCCGCAAGCAATTTCCCAATTGAAGAATCTCTCGTAGAAGATCATATCGATGCGAGGGTCGATGTATTCTTCAATACAGTGATTCGGGTTTATTACGGCGGTGTCAGCGTCAAGTACCTTAACAAGTAAATGATAACTCAGCAAGAGGAAGAAAACAACGTACGAGCATCCAATCGGTGTCCTCAAGATAGAGCGCCGCTGCACAGTGCTTCTTGAAGTAGGTCTGAAAGATTCATTTTTTAAGCTAACGTGGTGTCTTTTGGCAACAACTTCACTATTGTTCATTTCCCTGATATCAGACACAAAGTGACGACCTTTTTATTGTCCCTGACCGCAACAGTACAGCCACAGAACACTCAATCGAGTGCTCTCTCTCTCTCTCGGCAGCTTATCAGCTTGTTTTTTGCAAATTTTCGAGTTGGCAACCGTTTAAATATACCACCGCGCCACGTATCGCAGATTGATTTGTAGTTTTTTACGCAAACATACCGACTTATGCTTGCAATGCTTCTTCACTCGCTCGTCTTGATCGAGGTTGATCGACACAAAAGTGTAATTTGTGGATTTCAAGTAGCATTCGAGGGAGCGCTGAGCTAGACCGTATCTTCTGAAATGGAACAATTGAGCGCGTGTAGTGGGAACTGCAACATACACTTTCACTGAGCCTTTGTCCATCGCTGTAAACACTGTCACTTTCCCGTAAAGCGGCTTACAGACTTCCATGTTCGTTCGTTGCGGGATCTTCTTTGTCCCAATCACATCAAGCTCCGCTTTGTCGACTGTGTTGTAGTAGGTGTCGACCAGCTTCTCCACAGGACGGATATCTTGGTTTCCTGAAGAAACTGACGCCTTAGGAGCATCGCGGTGGACAGAATCAATCCGCTGAAGAATCACCGGTTCGTAGTGTCTGAAAATTCCATTTATCATTCCTTATCACTCAGTTAGCTCTTACTTTATCCTGTTGGTTTCGTTGTTTACTCGAGTGAACTGAAGAACCACAAATAAGGCGCAGAAAACGATGAAAGCAAACATGAGGATTCTGGCGGGTCGTTTCGGCATTACCAGCACCCGTGACGCGTCCATAGAGACAGCCATCTGACTCTACCCTGAAAGTAGTGATAACGTCGGCGAATTCTCGACCAAATGATTACAAAGGTCTTCCCCAAATCGTTTTTTAGCTTCCTGTGGAAACTCCCCATCGGTACAAATACAAAAGTACAAAAACAATTTTGTTTTGTCAGCAGGCAAAGACAGAGCCTGCTTGTCACTGAAATTGGCTCTTCCAAAAAAGGACTTTTTAGGGTGAATAAATCTTTATATTAAGGCTGGTTCCTCAAAAACCTACCGCTTGGATGAAGGACGTCCTGTCTTGCAAATACAGGATGCAGTTGAATGCTGGGTGTACCGACGTTACCCCCAACGTCTTTTTCCCCACGACATTTACCCCGCGACATTTCCCCCAAATTCTTTTCCCCCAACGTCATTTCCTTTTCCCCGTTTCCCCAGTTACCGTCCACATGAATTCAAGTGCTGCGCAATTTTTTTTAAATTTATCTCGTCATTCAATACCGTGACACGACTTTTGCGCGAGAGACTTTAGCGCGATTTTTTAAAAGTTCAAAAATAGGGTTTGCCCTCAACTTGATTTCTATGACAGACCTCACGTCCTCTGTGCTTTGAACAAGTTTTAAGCGTTACCGGAGGAAAAATTCGGCGAGCAGTTGTTATTCTTACGTTCTGTTCATAGGAAACAGGCTTTGAACTTGGGTTTTATGCTTAGTTTTGGGCTAACCATGCTGTAAGTGCCTTAGGCCTAGGAATAGGAGCTGCCGCAGGGATTGCTTAGTGAATTTTGGGCGAGCGGACCGTGCACAAATCTTCACCAGAATAAGAATAAGACTTTTGTTTTTATCGCGACTTTTGCTTGAAACAGCTTTCGCGGTAAAGTCGTTTGTGCTAAAGTAATGCCGCCATTGGCACGGCGTTGAGGGAAAGAATTTTGGGAAAATGTCGCGAAGGAACTGTCGCGGGGAAAAGACTTTGGGGAAAATGTCATGCCGGCGAATACTGTCATGTTTTTGTAAAGATGTTAAAGTTCATTGTGCCAAACAATGAGTTGGGAAACATGCTTGCCGCTATCAGCTTAATGTTAACCCTGTCCTAAACCGTGCGTCCAATACAAGCTGATGATCGCAATTTTGGCATCGATGATAAATTAAGTCAATAAATCGAAAAAAAGATAAAGAACTCATCCGGTTCGACAGCAACTGTAATCACCACAATCGCTGTCAAAGAGATTTTCAAGAGTGGATGAATGAAAGTGCAAAATTACAATTTCAGATGAAGCAAAGCCAGCGTCAGTAACAATTGGGGAATGAAGCGTGAAAACTGAAAATTGAGGAAATGTACTATTGTGTTGGCTGGATTTTGTTTGCATTATGTATCATGTGTACGTTGTGAATAATATGAAGGACTGAAAATTAATCGAAGGCGTGTTATATATTTAAAATCAAAGAAAGTCAGAATTTTTTAAAAGCTTATTTGATCGGCCAGCACTCACAGGCGATTAAACAAGAACATAATTAATTTCACAGTGGTTGTGATTGACATTACTTGTTAAGGTGTTTTAAATTACGAATGAAATCGACTCTCAATTCTCTCGTTTGTCTTTCTGCACTAAAGATAACCTATGTTGGCTCTGATTGTCACAATTTTCATAAACAAAACGGATTTTTTACACATTCCGAGCAGCAGTTTCGACGACCACCCACAGCGGGTTTGTAGCTAAATATCTATTATGCTAACGAGCTATCATCAACGGTTGTTTTCTGACCTTATTGAGGATATTTTAAGAAATTTATTAAATGTAGCTGATTGTCAGCTTACAGCCTTTGTTAATAGTGATACTGTAACCGCAATTTTGAGTATATTTTGAGCATTGTATTTGTGCACATAACGCATGAAAAACCGGTTGGTCCAATTCGATTGATTGCGTTTGCTAATCAATGATATTGACTTGATGCTGCTGCTGCTGTCTATTTCTACATTTCTTTCTATTGTTCGTACTTTTGCAATATCAGATTTTGTGAACTTCATTTAGGTCTACGGAAATACCGACAACGACGTTACAAGACTCGGATTCTCGATTCTCAGAAATGTGGATTCATCTAAGAATATTGTCATTTCACCTTTGGCCGCTTACGTCTCACTGACGCGTCTTTATTTGGCGGCCGACGGCAAAACCAAAGATGAATTGGAAAATGTCCTTTTCAGTAAGCTTAGTTTGCATTGCGGCTGCGGAATTAAGCATTTTGTAGGTACAAGAGAGCATGCAATGAACGCTTCTTTCTACGAAAGTATTCATGACGCTTTGGAGTTCAGCGACTCTTTCGGAATGGTCAATCAGATGTACCTAAACAAGGTGAATTCACCGCTGTAATTTTGCTACAAAAACATGTTTAGACCTTAAAGAAACAAGTCGACCACGATTATGAGCAGGAGATTATGGAGATGTGCATGACGCCTCTGGAAGAATTGACTGATTTTTCGACAATCAACGCGTTTATCAGATCTGCATCAAATTTCACTCTGTCGCGAGATCTGCTAGGTGAAACTGACAACACGACGCTCCTTGCGCTCACCAATGCTTTCTACATGAACGGAGAATTGGCCAGATCTGCTTTCTATGAAGAGAGCTTGGTGGCAGATTGGCTCAAAGGGAATCGAACGTTCCATGGGTTGGATGGAGACCGAGAGGTATGATTGCCAGAGTGATTATAGCGAGGTATGTACGCCTCTTCCAGGTGTTTATGACGACCGCTGAGACTCGTCGCCACGATTATGTGGAACATTCTTTGTACACGTTTACAACGTTGGAATACGGAAGCACAGTTGAAGATCCAAAGGTGGTTCGGAGACCGCTGGCAAAGCGACTGCGGCTCGCTGTCATAATACCAAAGGTTTTTGAACTCCGTCTTGTGTGAGTTAATGACGATGTTTAGAATGAAACGACATTAGAGGAGCTTATCGAGTCGTTTGCAAACGGAACGCTCGAATTTCCGGAACTCTATGGCAAAAACGAATACAACGGAAATCTGGACGTCACGACGCCCCTCTTCACAATCGAATCGCACGTCGAACTCAGTCCTGTTCTGGAATCGCTTGGCGTCGATATGTCGGCCTTGAACTTGTCTGCAATGTTTCAGAAAGGATCCGCTACAAGGAAGCTGCAATTGAACATTATAAATCAAGCCGTATGTTCATTTTGACTACGTGTTCATGTAAATGATTTCAGTTATTTAGGCAAAGATTGACATCCGGATTAGGAATCCAACTCTCCTGTCATTTCATGCGTTTCCGCCTGACGCAGTGTTCCCTCTTGGTACGGAGCCCCTAGTTTATTTGAATGTGGACCGTCCGTTTCTCTTCGGAATGTTTCTTTTCAGAACACTCATTTTTTTGGGAACACATGTGTAAAATGTTTTACAATTACAAATTCAATGAAATTTAAAGAAGGCATTCATTATAGTCCCATCATGTGCATACTTCAGTCTACTGTTTATACTACTTACTTTTAAATTTTTATATTGAGATAACTTGACAATTGGAAACAAAACAATCATTCATTTATTTGGAAATGTAAAAAATAATTAATTTCAAAAAGTTGAAAGGATGATGAAAGTTACAAAGCAAGTTAAGCAAACATTACAGGATTATAACAGAATTACAAGGATTACAGGACTCCAAATCATTACACGAACTTCAAGCAGGTCAATTAAAACTTTCAGCAATAATAGCACGTTTCTTGCTCCAACGATTTACGAAGACAGCGAACTTTTCCTGCACTTTCTTTGCGAAGCCAAGGGCAAAAAAACTTGGATCTCGTGAAAATGGCTGAAACAGATGATTTACTGTGTTCGCGACTTTAAATCTTACTTGGAGGTGCCCAATCGGTTATCTTCCCGCTCTGGTCGCGTTGTACATTGGTACGGGATGACAAACCGACAATGATTGGTTTCCCGTCATCCTGAATCCTCATCACAGGTCCACCACTGTCACCCTAAAGCACGACTCAAGTTTTTAATATCTCAAATAACCTTACGGCTGTTGCGAACATCATATCGTCACCATAGCAGGTTTGATAGTGAACGTTAAACCTAATAGCGCTCCTAAAAAATTTGTTAAGTTAATGTTTGCGATGTTTCACTTACTGATTACAAACCTCATTGGAAGGCAAACGAATGTTGGCTTCTCTAAGCCGGTCAATCGGCAGCTTCCATTCTAAATTAATAGGAATTGACAAAGCAAAATATGGAAGTCAGACAGTTAAACTTAAACTTGACTTAAAATTTTGTTGGAATGTATGACTTACTGCTGAGGTTGCTACCGTATCCTATTACTGTGAATCGATCCGTCCGATCAACGTCAAGGCTTGAAATCAACACGTAAGGTTCTGGTAGATCTTCATCCACCTAAAAAAGATAATGCGGGTCACTGTATGTGCTGTTGACAAGAACCTCTATCAGCGCTGCATCAATATGTGGGAAGTCAGGATGAATATACCAAGTGCTTGAAAATATTTCGCGGATCTTCTCTTTTCCGGTGACGTAACCGATCTTGATAGAGATGGGATCGTTGTGTGCTTGCTCCGGATCGTGCAGACAATGACCTGCAGTGAGCAGAAAACGCGGGTGAATAACAGATCCTGTGCAGTTGCCCTCATCACTAATTAATGCAGCAAAGCGGTACGGATTTCGGGAAGGATTGACACGTCTTCCTCCGTAAATGCCGCCGACCTCGGCAACCGCGGCAATTAGTAACACAGAAACAAGCATACTAATCGCTTGGATTGGTTTATGTTGAAACATAGATTGCTTTTATGCACTTGAAAACGTGCAAAAACATGTAGAGGGCGTGCGCCCGTGAAGCACAGTATTTTGCATTTGGACAGCCGAAAAATATAGTTTGTATCAATATTTTCTTTCTGTCCACCGTTTCAGCCAACACAAGATCCACAATTAGTCAGACAATGACGTCAATGCGCGCTTGTGCCAGAAAAAAAAACTGTCCGCTGCTTCAAAGTGCTGACAGGTCCGTTTATAGTCGATCGCCAAGCTAAAGTATTATCCAAAAAACGGTCAGGTGACGCCTTATCACAGCTGATAACTTCAATGTTGCCATTGTGCCAGAAACAAAGACTGGTCAGCTGCTTCAGCTGACAGGTCCGTTAACAGTCTATCGCATAGAGACACCGCATCTGCCGCAAATGTTGAGCCAATCCACATTGACGTCTATCACAAATCACATGATTGTCAATTAATTGACAAATTTTTAATGAGAGGTTTTTGTTTTATTCCTTATGAGAGGTTTTTGGTTAGCAAAATTTGGAAATCCTCTACAAAAGTTGTATAGAATGGCTCGATGACATAAGCGTGACGACATTAATGCGCGAATTCCTTGTCGCGCTTAATTTGCGCTTATTGTGAGAAGTAGAAAGTCCTGTTCTCTCATGAACTTCGTTCGAATCGGCGGAAAAATCTTCTAATTTTTCTCATCGAAAATTAGTCTTAAATGAGTCAAGCCAATGTCAAAGCAAGGATTAGTGAGTGCTGGTCAGCATTTGTCGAAGCCATCAGATATCTCAGTGAATTTTGTGTAAAAATTTACTAGTCAAACCCTGCGGCAGCTCCTAGGCATAACCCTTAGGTAGTTACGGTATGGTTAGCTTAATACAAAGCCTAAACTTGTTAGTTATATGCCTGTTGAACAACAACATGATCGCCCAGTATAGAAGCCTATTTGTATTGTTTGATAGCTGCCGTTTATACTCAACTGTTCCACAAGTTCAAAAATCAGGCTGCTTCATGCAAACTGTTTATAGATTGCTAGCACGTACCGCTGCTGTTAGATTGAGAGTAATACTGACAAAACTGAAACCAGAGTTGAATCGTTATAGCTCCGCACATGTCAATCAAATATTTTTCAAAAATAGAAATTTACCCGCTGTTTTGAATAATGTGGCCATTATCTGAATTGTGCAACTGCGCTTATTATCAACGGTCAGAAGCCATATATTGATTGATTGATAGTGATCATATCAGGCATATTTCCTCACCAAAGCGATTGCGTTGCGTTTATGTGTTATGGTTCTAAAAGTTAGCGAACAATTTGCGAAGCATTACAATTCGAGTTTATATTTAGGAAGACACTACCTTGACTCCGAAGCGGTAAACTTGGCGCGGCCGACTTGGCGCCGGACAACCTGGCGCCGGACGACTTGGCGCCGAGCAATCTTGGGGCTTCGTACTTTGGCAGGCTTCGTACTATGTGCTATTTAGGCCTAGTGAATTTTGTGCGAGCCCAAAACGTAAACTTAAACGTAAAGTAACTTAATACAAAAATTGTTCGGCGCCAAATCGTTCAGCGCCAAGTCGGCCGCGCCAAGTTGACACGTATCGACCTTGACTCTAGCCATTTACGTATGAAAAAGTTAATCATTGTTAGTCATTGTTTTGTATATCCTAAGTTTAAACAAGCGTATGCTATCTAAGTGACGCTGATATTCAGTTTTTTTATTAGCACTTGCATCTCACAATTACTTGAACCACTACAGCATTTATCACTCTTACTTTGACTTTTGCAATGCAGCTGTGAGCTTTTGGGATCGGTCCGGCTTTGGAGAAGACGAATGGATGCGTCGACGAATCCAAGCAATCGGACTATTGATTCTCGAGCTAACCGGCGTTGTTCCATTACTGCAGAGTCCGTTGTTCTCTGCTGGTTTTTTGACCTCCGGATGCAGCGAATTTCCGTTTATCGGCTGACGTGCTTGCTGCAATCGCTCTTCTTGTGTGTTCACAGAGCTCTTTCCTCTTCCAGCATAGTAGCTCGATGGTCGATCGCCGTTGATAGCCTGATGTTGATGTTCTTCGTCGATAAATTCTCGGTTTGCCTTTCTAAAAAGGGGAAATGTAGCCTGCACATCTCCTTCTTGCGCACCTGTGCTTGAGATTGTCGTAGAAAGCGGTTTTCATCTTGCTGACAATGTCGTCAATCACGATTCTCCACAGAATGATAACCTGATCAACTTCAGCGTCGGAGAAGACATGCATATCGGACTTGGCTGGTCTAAAGAACAGTGTTCTGAAACAATCCCTCAATGCAAAACTAACCGACTAGAACTCGTGAACGCCTTCACACATCGCCGGAAGTGATGCAACGTGCATTCGCGGAAAACGCTCCAATAATAGGTTTTGAAGCCGAGCTGCTCCTCCAAACGCGCGTGGAGCTTTCCCAAATTACTCAAGATAGGATCAAGATTGTCCAAGTCGTCCACTGTCCAGATAACCGATTCAAGCACCTTAATTCGACAAAATTGTTTGTTTGTTTGAAATTAAAAGTTCTAGGAAATCATTAAACTCTGTTGTGACCTCGAATGACATCAACTCTTCCCGGAAATCTACTCTTGCTCATCTAATTTCCCCCATTTAGTGCGCCGTTTCAGCCAGTTCGCCGAACTGAAACGACTAAACTAATTTGCGGTTTCTGCCTCTCTGTACACGAGCTTTCATGTTTGACCGACAAATCTAACCTGGATGAAGCGAAGTGCGTGAAATGTGAATTCGTCTTTTGGTTTTTCATTTTCCGCGTAATCCATCTTCATGAAGGGGAACATCTGGAACAGAGCAGGGCGGTAGAGAGCAGTTCAAAGATCACACGAGCGTTTATTGTTTAAAAACAAAAAAAAATTGGCTTGATGTGCGGTCATAAAGCGTGCCGTTTTTGTGATTGCCGTTTATAGTAGAACGAACCACTCTCCCGTACGCAATCGAATCATTTCAGCGAAAAGGTCACCGAAAATTACAAATTCCGAGAATGCGAATTCTTGAAATTAGCTTTGTTTTTCAACGCTCATGTGACCGTACCTGCTTAGCTTCGGGAGCTTGTTCAAAGATCATCTCAAAGATCTTGACCGCAATTCTCTCCATATCTCGCTTGATGATATCCCAACTTTGTCGAAGAAGCGTTCGCTCCGCATCGTTGATGTCTTTGAGCGGTTTCATCGTTTGCTTGTCTTCGTTTTCGTTGGAAGTCGATAATTCAGACAAAGAATCTGCTGAATAGAAAATTGTTGGAGGTCGGAATTCACATTAATTATGAGCGTTAGAGATCTGGAGACTTTAAAGGACTTGAAGGATTCACACACGGAAAAACGCCATTATATCATAGAAATAGTGACATGAGGGCAGGCTACCAATTACTCATCTCGCTCACCTCGTTGGGACTTGGGACGAAACCCCAAGTCCAAGCTATGGCCATTTTTAACTGAGAATTTGTGAAATGGCCAAATACGCACGCCGTAGCGAAGGCCAAAAATTAATGAATTTTTTGATTGAAAGGTCAATAAATCACAATTCTAAGCACGCTTCGCTCTAAAAGGTTAGTGAGACGAAAACTTAAAGGCGTCGTCAACAGTTCATCAAACAGAGGTTCAGAACACCATGAATTTGAATATGAATTTTGATCGCGTTTATCTTTGAACGTGCAAAGACCGTTTGTTTTGTTTACAGAACGGAAAGCGAACGAGCAATCATTGCTTATTAAGCTTAAATTGCGCACGCCTGAAGAGAGGAAGAAAGTAATTTGGAGACGGGGACAACTCGCGAAGAGGGTGGTCGCGTAGATCAACGTTTGTGGAAAAGGCGTTCCCTGAAGAGTGCGTAGAACGGAACGAGTTGTGATGATGCACTTAGGGTGATTGGTTCATTGCACCGATTGAATAATTGTTCGAAAATAGTTTGTCTATTCACTAGTTTCCGCTTCAAAAGGGTGCGTCATCTTTCGGTCATCTTCGGTCAAACGGTCATCTTTCGTAAAATTTAAGAATCATTCTCTTCACGCGTCCAACTATAATCGGTGGCTACCTGCTTAAATCAAAGGGCCAAAGCGTATTGAATGACTATAGCCGCGGATTGAAAGCGCGCAAAATGCTTCAAGAATGAAGCAATTTTTTAGAGTAAAAAACCAGCGGGAAGTAGGCGGCCCACTATAAGGAAGCACTAGTTGAAGGTTCCGTTTTTTTTGGGCAAAAACGTTTTCCAATAAAAACTCATCTTTTCAGGGGTTAAATGGCTATTCAGCTAGTTATAATAACTTTAACTATAATAACTGGAATTAATTCATCAAAAAAGGTTGAAAGAACTAAAAATTTTTGCTTCCGGCCACCGAATTTTCAAATGAACACAAGGAACCTAGGACATGAGCCGTCTCAACAAACTGTTATTCCGTGATTTGAGCGTCCTTTCGAAGACTCGACACTAAAAAATAAATGGATTTGGCGCAGAAGTGAAACCTAATTTGCGCACACAGCGGTAATTTAATTAAGATTGCTGCGGTGATGTCGACGAGTCCGCCTTTGTTTTTTTTCACAAGAAAAGCGGATATCTGCCTCGAAACAACACAGCGGTGATGTTTTATGCGCGGCGCGTAGGCAGGTGATCTATGCAATGACCGTATAGCTGACTGAGCAGATTTAAAAACAATCCAGTGCATTGGTCTGTGAACGTTCACATAGCGGCGAACGCTCGAAGCGGAAATTTGTGGTCGGAAATTGGAATTCCAAGAGCATCAGGAAAGTTGGGAAATTCGTGTCCTTCGCGCTAATTGAAAACAATTTCCGTGAGCAACGAGCACCAAAAAAGTAGGATTTGTTTATTCTAGTTCAGGTCTTCAGTTTGATGAGTCTATGGGGAGTGCGCAGAGAACGAATCTGCTCGGTGAAAAAAGAGAATTGTTTGGATTTGGATAAAGTGGATCTATTTTCTGGAACGTTTCGCGCTTTGTGAATTTTGTGTCGAGGACACAGAACACATAAAATAATCCCTTGAGCGAATGCCTCCGGAAATAGAGCACCGGCCTTTGAAACAACAAATGGACGCCGCTGCGTCGCAGCATCTCATCCGTTCAATAAAAAATCCTATTCTTCGTCCGGCTATCATTTGTCAGCTTAGGGAGGATTGAAATTCCAAAGAACATACAGGAACATTCAATTCATGCATGACTGCACAGGAGACGAATAAAAAAAACGGTTGGTCGCTGTTGCGGACAATCAAAACCGAGTTCAGACGGAGCCGCACGTCTGCGGCAAGCAAACGAGAAGCAAATAATCGCCACCAAAAATCTGAGCGGATCGCTACACATGTTTCTGGTTGGGTTGCCACTTTGATGGCGATGTAGGAACCGTCGGCATACATTCTTGCTTTAAGAAAACATGTCTGCTGGCGTGACCAGCTGCCAAAATCATGAATTATTGACAGAGCAAAGACAAATAAGCACTTTTTCACTTAAAACTCCAATTATTGTTCTCTGGCCGCGAACGATTAAACCTCAAAGATCTTAAAATGGCTTGTTTCGTTTTAATGGCTATAAAAAAGAGACTATTTTATGGAAAATTAGATCTAAAGGTGAGAGATGTTGCCCGGGGAGCTCTACGTCTTACTCAAACGAAAACAGAAAATTAGCTAAATTGTGTATGTTCGCCACCTGATTGCCGTTCATGAGCTTAATACCTTACAATTAAGACTAAAGACTACGAGTTGTTTGTTTACATTTTCCTCATCTTTGGTTTGATTTATCTTATGCCTGAGGTCGTGGAGCTTCGCACAAAATCTGCGAATGCCAGAAGACGAAAGATCACTGTATCTGGGAGACTGTGTTGTGCTCAATTTCAGATTTAATGAAAATGGGTACCGTAACGCATTAAATACCGTAATCCAAACTGCAAGGCGCCGTTTTGCGCTGTAAATTCTTAATTTGATCACTGAATTAGCGGATTCTAACGCTAATCCTAGCTATCGTCAAGCGAGAACAGGCGACAGCAAACGCTGAAAAGCGCATTGAAAAGAGAAAATATTTTTCAAAAAAGAACCCATTTTATTGAATTAGCCGCCATATTATGCGTTCGTTTGAAAGCACTCAAGCGTCGCATGCCTTTGCAAGTGACTAGCTCCTTTTTCTCTTCTTCTCACGTGCTTCAAATGACATCCACCAAGCCGCTTTCTCCAAAGCCAAGAGGCAACTTCGCACAAATTATATCAATCATGAATGCGGAAGTGACAAAGATGAATTCCCGTGAAATTTATAAGTGTTGTCCTTGCTCTCTGCGGTCACCCCGCGGTCAATGGCTCCTTCGAAGTGAAGGGTGTGGAGGGGAAGGCAAAATGAGAAAGTTTAGGCACTTTTGAAGTGAGCGAAACTGAAAAGGAGACCTTGAAACGGCGACGGTTTTCTAAATCCGAAAATTGACGTCTTACGTGTGCGTGAGTGTGGACGGACGGTAGATGAGAGGTTGCAACGACGAAGCGCGAGCTCAACGTCGCGGATTGTGCTGTTGTGTGCGATCACGCGACGAGCGCGAGGCCAACATGCTAAGTGCATTTCACTATTCGCAGTCTGGAGTCTATGAACTCAAACTGAAGGATCGCTATGGATATCGGAACGCGTGGGCTACGGTCTGCTTTGCAACTGCCATGTTCTCGTCGTTATTGTTCATTTGCACGTTGCTCGGACTGCTCGTAGTCTACAGTAACCAGAGTGTGAGCCACGCGAACGAAGGTAATCGGCTGGAAGTTGCTGCGACGTTCAATTACCCCAACGACCACTGGATACTGTCAGGAACGACTCTAACAAAAATCTGGTCAGTTCTGTTCCAAAATGCTCAAATTGGAGAAGATTAGCAATCGTTTAGGTGACGAAATGAAACTTCATAATCTATTAATGTTGTTCTCCCTCTCCAGCTATGAATAGGGGAGCACTTGCGTCGCAGGAGTTAACTTCTCGAGGGATGTATAATTGAGTTGCTCGGGGTTTCTGGAAGCCACATTTTTGATCTCAGAGCTAAAGATGGCAGCGCAAACAGCAGAAAAACCCTTCAAAATGACAGCTAACTGAATGCGTATGCCCACAGCGCATAGCGATTGGTAGCAACTGTTTTTTATGCTAGTTTCATTGCCCATAGAGCCAGCAGCCGTAAACCCCAGGGATGTGGCGAACGTTGATTTGTAATCTTTGGTTTACCGTAGCCGCTCTTTTGGGACTAATGATCATTAGATTTTTTGTATGTGTGCAGCACTCGGATTAAAGAAATGAACAGAGCGCATCAAACACCAAACGCAAAGCTGATTTGCACTTTCATTTAGGTTTGCCGAGTTGGACAAGCCAATAAGCGAGCGAGAAGTGGAGATTCGTCATCCTAACCGCACTTGCACACGTACCTGGGTGTTCGAAGTCAGCGACCGGTGCCGCCATCGTGGAGAATGCACCGACGAAGATTTGGTCTACTGCCGTGACAGGTGCCACCGAGCCAAGTCCTATTGCTCCGTGTTTGGACGGCGGTACTCGGACGATTGGACACGACTTGTTGAAGGTAAGCGAGCCAAATGAAGTTGCCTCTCGCTCGCACGCCTCTCCTTTGCGGCGAAACAAATGATGCGGGGTAATAAAAAGCGCAGAGAGGAGTTGTTGCTTTTGCTCTTGCGGCGCTGGATTAATTAGTTAGCAAAGGGGGCGTTGTCCATCAGTTCAGGGCCAGTTTGAAGCGGCTCCACCACCGGAAGTCACCGAAATGAGACTTTCGACAAGTGCAATGAATCAAGTAGGAATATGAGCGCGTCCATCAGCTAATAGACTCACTCGGAAACACTGCTCCTCTTTGTATACTTCCTCAAAAGTCCACTCGTTTGACGGCGAGGTCGATTTTTGCTTTTGTGCCTCTTGTGCCATTCAATTAAACAATCTGTGCAAACCAAGAAAAAGCCAGAAATGGACTTGAAATCGTCTAAAAATAGCAAAAGC
>MQUG01000069.1:0-10091 GCA_007213375.1 Steinernema feltiae
ACATCTTCCACTTCCACTGCGTCAAGACCGTTCTAGAGAAGCGCTGGGTTGGACCGCGCATCGTCTTCCAATTCATGCAGTGTCCGCTGTGCCGACAGCAGGTAGGAAATTACCCGCTAGCCATAAGAAGGAATGTAATTTGCAGATCGAGCATCCCAGCTGGCCGAAGTGTTGGATCCGCTTCTCGCGTTGCATCAGGAAGTCGCGACGAAAGCGAAACTCCGACTCGAGTACGACGGACTTCTCAACTCTCCCGCGGCTGAGCTCCGCGAAGAGCGAATTCTTCAATCAGCCGGAGCTCTTCGCGATTGATCGCTATATGTACGTCCTCTGCTTCAAGTGCAACAAGGCGTACTTCGGAGGGGAGAGTCGCTGTCAGCAGGCGCTCGAATCCTCGCAGTACAATCCCGAAGAACTCATCTGCGGAGGCTGCTCCGACACCACGGCGCCCAGGTGTGCGCGCGTCACGGAGTCGACTACCTCGAGTTCAAATGCAAATTCTGCTGCTCGGTTGCGGTCTACTTCTGCTTCGGCACCACTCACTTCTGCACCTCGTGTCACGACGACTTCCAGCGGCTGATGTGCCTCCCGAAACACCTTCTCCCCGCGTGCCCCGCCGGTCAAAGGCGACGAAGCTGGACGGAGACGCGTGTCCTCTCCGAGTCGCGCATCCGCCGTCCGGCGAGGAGTTCGCGCTCGGCTGCGGCGTTTGCAGGAATCTCCAAACATTCTAATCTAATCTAATCATTCCGACTTCTCTCTTGGTGCTCTTTCCGTTGATCTCCTCGTTGTTCATCAACCCGATCTCCTCGATTCTAATCATCGTCGCTCTTTCACAATCCTCTTCTCACTTTCCGATTCTTTAAATATTAATTGTTATCCGCTCATTTACTTGTTGCTTGGGATGTTTGTGATAAATTCAAGGGTTCTGAGGCGCCCGCGATGGTCGACCGGCGACGAGGTAAACATGCATCTCAATTTCGGTCGCCGCACAACACCCGAGGGAAGCAGACGCGAGACAAAAACGCCGACGGCGAGGCGTTTCTATACTTACGTGGAAAAAAAGAAGGAGAGAATCCTGATATCAGAAAACAACTATTTAAATAGGCGATTTATACCAAATGATGAATAGGATTAACAAAAAGCTTGGATTCCTCCAGTTTTAGCCGAATTCGACTTGTAATCAGGATCCCAACAGGAGCTTAAAGATTCCTTTCAGAGTTTCGCTTTTAGGTTTTACATCGTGCTTCTCTGCGACGGATTCTGTGCACACTGTTGGGTATTCAATCCAAGTCTTCACTTCGGAATAGAGATAAATGGGCTTCTGGACCCACCAGGAATGTTCTTTGGCGCATTCCATTTGCTTCGGTGTAGCTCTAATCTCTCGAGCTGCAACAATGAATTCTAATGGATGACGAACCATTTAGGAAGCACTTACCGAGATCGTCGAGCATTTTGAGCTCCTTGGTGGTGTACCTGGTGGAGACGTTCGTCCTGTAGGAGAGGGAGGCCATTTCTTTGCGATCCACGTGGCATGTGGGCGTCTGGGCGATCTGCTTCAGCTGGAACCTGCGCAGTTTGTCCATTTGGGGGTCATGGAGATGGAAGCCGCACAGACCGTCGACTCCGCGAGGACGAATTCTCACATCCTTCCAATCTGTCCTGGAAATAACGGTCATCCCGTGCTTCTGGAATTGGAAGTGTTCGAAAGCATCCTCACGATCCCATTCCTCCGTAACGCTGATTCTGAAATCAATTTTAGAGATTGAGATTAGAGGAAGCGGCACTCACTCTGGCGGGAGGTCGGATTTGTTGATGTTCTTGTGGTTCAGACGAATCGTGTAATAGCGTTTGTGATCAGTTGAATGTGGAGTGACTTCGAGAAGATTTCCATCGTAGAGTATAGTTGTGACGTAGTCAACGTGCAATGGTATTAGCCGGAGATAAACTTCAACTTTGTCGTTTCTGGCCGCGAGCGTGTAGCAATCGGTTATGTCGAAGGGGATTGTGACCTCCAAATTCGGGATTTGCAAGATGTCGAATCGGACTGAACATTCCCCAAGAGTCCCGATGTCAGAAATGCCGTTTTCTCTGTTGCCGTGGACGCTTTTGGCCGCGGCGTTGGTGGAGATGAGAAGAAGAAGTCCGAGGAAGAGAACGACGGCGTTCATTACTAAGGAAGATGACTCGGCGGGTCAGCAATCAGAAGATCAGAAGATCTGAAGATCAATCAGAAGTATTTTGTGCATAAATGCGATATTTTCACGCGAAAGCAATGTTAATGTATCGTAAAATGTTCAAACGTCGAAAACATTGCTTTCGGCCAGACCTTGGCCGCTGTTTTGGTGACTGACACAAAGCACAACATGAAAAGCGCCAAGGCGCGTTCGACCATCCACATCGATTAGTACGAGTATGAATACTTGAGGTTCAAGATGCGCAATTTTCGCGATTTTTCTGCTGATTTAAATGCGACGCCATGTTTATTCATTTCCGTTCATCTTTCCAAAACAACTCAACATCAATTCAGCAACCGGTGTGACCAAAAACGCAAATTTTCGGATTCAACTCGTTATCAGGATCCCAACATGAGCTTAAAGATTCCTTTCAGAATTGCGCTTTTAGGCTTGACGTCGTAATTCTCTACGATGGCTTCTTTGCACGTTGGGGTTTGAAGCCACATCTTCACGTAGGAATAAAGGTAATCGGGCTTTTGAACCCACCAGCAATTCGTCTTAGCGCATTCCATTTGTTTCGGAGAAGCTCTCATTTCTCGAGCTGCAAAAACGAATTTTAATCGAGAAACCATTGAGGAAGAACTTACCGAGATCGTCGAGCACTTTGAGCTCCTTGGTTGTGTATCTGGTAGAGACGTTCGTCCTGTAGGAGAGGGAGGCCATTTCTTTGCGATCCACGTGACATGCGGGCGTCTGGGCGATCTGCTTCAGCTGGAACCTGCGCAGTTCGTCCATTTGGGGGTCATGGAGATGGAAGCCGCACAGACCGTCGACTCCGCGAGGTCGAATTCTCACTTCGCTCCAATCTGTCCTGTAAGTAACGGTGATCCCATGCTTCTGGAATGTGAATTGTTTGTAAGCACGCCGATCATCCCACTGCTCCGTAACGCTGATTCTGAAATCGATTTTAGAGATGGAGATTAGAGGAAGCGGCACTTACTCGGGCGGAAACTCGGAAGCGTTGAGGATCTTGTGGTTCAGTTGAATAGTGAAATAGTGTTCGTAATCAGTTGAATGTGGAGTGACTTTGAAATGATTTCCATCGTAGAGTATAGTTGTGACGTAAATTCAACTTTGTCGTTTCTGGCCGCGAGCGCGGAACAATTGGTTATGTCGAAGGGGATGGTGAACTCCAAATTCGGGATTTGAAAGATGTCGAATCGGACTGAACATTCCCCAGCTGTTCCGATTTCAGATGCATCGTTGTCTCCATAGCCATGGACGCTTTTGGCCACTGCAGCGTTGGTGGAGATAAGAAGAAGAAGTCCAAGGAAGAGAACGACGGCGTCCATTGCTAAGGAAGATGACGCTTCGGGTCGACGAGATCTAAAGTCAAAGTCGTTGCGTGGGTGTGCGGTCCCACATGGAAATTGCATTTTTTGTCAGTCCGTCCGTCTGGACAAAAACAACCCATGCGTCTTTTGCTACACTGCTCAATTTCCATGAAGCAAATGCAAAATCTAACAGTACAGCCTTGCTCAGCGGCTCGTGGCGAATCGAACGATCACGAGATCGTCGCAATTTGCGTTTTCTCATGATCGCATGCCCCAAACGCGCCTGCCGCGCTCGAAACTGCTACTAGTTTATGTAGAACGCTCCTATCTTAGCAAACTTGGGCTCAAACGAAAGCCCACATTCTCCTGCGTATTTCGGGGGTCAGATTTCCCGAAATTTACATTGTGTGCAAAGAAATAACTGATTAACGGTTGAAATCCGTGTTCTATTTTGTGTTTCAACTTAAAACCAGAAAAGTTAAGTGTTTCGGGAAATCGGACCCCCGAAATATGCAGGAGAATGTGGGCTCTCGTTTGAGCCCAAGTTTGCTAAAATCCGAGCGTTCTACATAAACTAGTAGCAGTTGCGAGCGCGGCAGGCGCGCTTAGCACTAAGAAGTGTGTTAACTTTGCGCAGGACGAACGGATCGCGGTAAATTTGATCGCAATCGAAAGCCCAGCTTCTGCTCATCATGTTCGAAGTTGGTTTCACTTAGATATGATGCAATGCAAGAGAAAAAGACCAAATTACGCGCTGCATTCCGCTTATTTGACACCAAAGCGAATTCCGACTGGTCCCACCACGGACACCCACGCAACGACTCTGACTATATATAACAATTTTTTTGCATAAATATGTTATTTCCACATGAAAGCGATGCGATCGTACTGTAAAAGCACACGTCTGACCAAATTGTGAAAGCGCTTATGGTAACTGAAAGAACAAAATCAAAACATAATGAAAAATTTATTTACAAAAGTTTCTTTTTGCACATAAAAGCGAGTGTTTTATTGCAACGATCAGATTGGAGGTGATAGGCCTTGTCAATATGCGGCCCCAGGCGATAGCACGGCATGTTGTTGAAGTAGGCGTTACTGCCGAGATGCATTGCGCCCCACGTGCTTCCATCAATCCATTCGGCTCGGTCATCCATTTTCGGGCTGAAGGCGCCGATCCAGAAGTCCTCAGTCTTGTTCTCCGCCAAGGAGATGAGCGCTTCTTCCTCCAAAATCCCATTGAACGAGGCGAGATGGGCTCTGTTCAGGACACATAGCGTCTCAGCCTCCATCCAGGTCTTCGGTTCCAGGAAGAGTTTGGCACAGGAGGTACTCATTGGCAGGAACTTCCAGTTCTGATCGCACTGCGTTCTTGGAGCCTGTTGGCCTGTTGGACTGGCGTTATGCCTTTGGTTCGTTTGGCAAACAAACAGGGCGACAACGATCACGTACAGGACCGCGATCGCCACGCGTTCTGCACTTATCGACGGCATCATCCGACCTAAACAAAACTGGTCAAACGATGGTGACTTGAATTTGGTACTTACGCAGACGATTGGTTAACGAGGACCCCGGAGCGGTTTCACTTTCGAACAGAGAGTATGCGACAGAAGAAGTGTTGTGGCTCATTATCTGCAATTAAAACAAACAAAGCATTGGAAAAGGCGTTGATTGATAATAGAAAGTAACGCGACACGAACAGAAAAAAAATAAACATCTAGTTTTTGCACAAATTTGTTGCCTGCGCCAGTGGCTAAAATATGTAAACTCTGATTTAAGACAAAACACTTTTAAATAAGCGTAAGTGGAGTAAGCCAGAAAGTTCCACAGTTTCTATAGAAATGCAGAAAACGCGATGAACGTGGACCCCAAAGCCATTTTGCGTTTATTTATTGGTTTTAAGTCAGATCAGAAGCTTTCAGTTGTGAGAAATTAGATTAAATGTTGGATGAGAACTGAGCACACATTTTTGGTCTTCAAATTCTATTCTTGATGATACAAAAGCAACAAAATGTAAACAAAAAATTAACCGACAAAAGGGTGAAATTATGAAAGTTGGACACAAGTAAAAGTAGCAAATTTTGGTTGCACTCCACTCTATAAATAACGAAAGGATAAGTTTGAAGGTGGGTGAGTGTTTTATGTCATTTGAGACATTTGAACGTTCATAAAACTACAAAAAGGTTTGAGTTCACAAGTTAGAAACTACATCCCGAAATGATTGAGGAAGTAAAATCGGATTGCGCTTTACAATCGTCAAATTTGGAACTTTGGTTGCACTTTCAGCCTAGAGGAAAGTGCAGCTGTGAGCACAGAACACTCACTGGAAGACGTCACTGCGTGATTTGTGACTCGGCTGCCTGGCGCAGACCGGAACAAATGTTGCGGCTCGCAGACAACGCGACGGGAACGGAGCGCGCGTAACCTTCAAAGTTCACTTCAGCGGCGAGCGGCGCGCGTTTGTCATGAAATTCTGAAAGGGTTGAACAGCCTGAGGTACTGTGAAAGCAGCCCGGAGATAAAGGAAAGAGGAAAATAAAAAACGACTCAATTCCGAACGCGCCTCCAATGCGCTGAACGAAACTACAGCCGCCGCCGCCGATAACCACTTGTTCATTCGGCGATAGCGCGCTGACTCAGATAGAGCACGGGAACGCAAAAAACCGCAACATTCGCATTTGTAAAAAATCGGTCGATAAACGAACGGGCGACGCAGTCGCAACATTCGAGAGACGATTACGCGCTCCTTCTCTCCTTCTCTCAAATTCAGCTTTCGAGAACCAATTTTTACTCTTTGTTGAAAAGGCATTTTTTAGATTTTTGGAAAATGGCGATCAAGTTGACTACTGATCTAAATGACTTCCGTCCGTCCCCTTACCGGCAGTCGTGGGCTGCGCGCTTCAGCAAGGCGCGCAGCTATAGTGAAAGAATTTGCGGATGCAGACTCTACGCGCCTCGTAGGGCGCAAATCCCGTTCGGAGTGAAGCGGGTGAAGCCTCGACAGCCGAAGAGAAGTAAGTGTGGATTTAAGTTCTCCTTTCGATTAATGATCCGGTTTTAGAAGCGAGCAAGAAGGCGTCAAAGAAGAGGGCTCCCCGCAAGACGGTCAGCCGACCCTCGGGGCCATGGATTCCGACGGACCTGGTCCGTCGAACCCACGAAGCGATCGCTGAAGCGATCAACGTAGAAGTAATCATTAGACAATGTACCTCTATTGTATTGTTTGGTTTCAGAACCTGGACTGGATCCAGCTCTTCGCCAAGGCCTGGGTGGGCACCGGCTCACTGAAAAAAGCCGTTGAAAGTTCGCACTTTCAACGGCAGGCTACCAACAGGCCTAACCTCGGTATGAATTCAATTTCTTTCACTTAAATCTATCTCTGTAGACGGAAAGATGTTTTCTTGTTTTGGTGCGCTCTAAGTAGAATGATTTTCGCTCTCCTTTAGTAACCTTTTAGATCCTTTGACCTGTCTATTGAGTGTGGCTGAGTAAATTGTGGCTAGTGTGAAAATGATACAAGATTTTTGTTTTCCACGTGTTTTGTGGCTCAACAAAATTCCGCAAAAGGAGAAAATCAGCGATTTTCAATCAAATCGCACAAATATCAGCAATATGAGCACACATTTTTGAGAAATTACTGTAATTTAAATATAGCTGCTTGTGATTCAAAAGCATTCTGGCATATACTTTGAGCGCACAGTCATCAAGCATGTACAAAATTAATCGAAGAGGGTGAATTGAGGTGCTATTTGCTCAAATACCATTGAACGAATCATATATTAGTTAGAATATTCCCTTTTGAGCTTTGATTTGACTCTAACTATTGCGGGCGTAGTTGTAAATGTTTTTGAACGGTTAATCGATGTGCCAGATTCTCTCTATTCTCTCGTAAATCTTCAATTAGTTCAAAATCGCCTTTAAATAAGCCGAAATATGAGATTACTTGTTGCTTTCTGAATTTTGCTTCATTTTACCGCTTACATCTAAATTTTTGTGCTCTATTCCCTCCGATTTGATTGGTAAAAGTGCTCTTAAAGTTATGAATGTGCTCGATGCACAAAATATCCAATTCAACACAAAAATTGATCTAACTGAGAGTTTATGAATGATTTGTGGGTTTTCAACAGTTTCTCTTTAATTTTCGTCCCCACAGTCAGTATGTGAAGTTATAACTTATCTAATTTAGCTTCTGGAGGAACCGCAACCCTCGGGCGACGACCTTGCGCCAACAGACTTACGAAGGCGCCGAGCGGCCTCGTGAACGTCTCGCCCAAACGGAAGGATGCGCTGGACGGTTAGTTACTGTCGATTCTTAGTAGTTCAACGAAGATAACAGACTACCCACCTATTTAAACAGACCTTTTGCTTAATCGGAAATATGGACTGAGCTATAGCGTCGGAGAGAGCTCAGATCAAAGACAATTAATTATCTGATCAAAATTTGGATCGTCTAAATTCCAATAAGTGACAAGCAGAAAACTCAATGCATAGGAATAATAGTTTGTTCTTAAGTTAAAGTCTTCTTTGTTAATCTAATTTTTGTTGAAGGCGTAAGTGGGAAGAGCACCCACCAAGTCTCCAGCCGACTTCTGTGTCATTGCCCTCTCCCGCAGGGTCAACGGAAGAAACCTTCCGCCGGAACATTGGCCCAACACAGAGCTCCCGAGGCCACGAAGAAGCCCGCACTGGTCACGGTAACACCGTTCACATGGACCCGGGCTGAAAAGAGGAATCCAACCACAGGCAAGTTCAGTTTTGAGAGAAGAGCGTGTCCGTTGCAGAGTGAAAACAAAAAAAAACTGAAATTTTGATCTTTCGTTTAACATAGTATTTTAGGTGTCGTTGGGAAGAACGCCCAAATCCCTCCCACGGTCCTTCTCGCCGATTCCTTCCATTGCAATCCACGCGAAGACCGAAGCAGAGAAGAAGCCCGCAACGGTCAAGCCGTTCACGTGGAAAAGGACCGCGAAGATCACTTCCACCACAGGCAAGTTGCTTTCTTTAAATTAGGCCCTTTATGAGGGTTTAAAATCTAAAAATTCCAACAAAAACCGAAAAGGCATTGGATTTAAAGAATCAGAATTGCAGCCAAAGTCAAGTTGCTGTTCTTTTGTTTCTTTTCAAACTATGAACCCCTAATTTCGAACAATTTTCGTTCTCAATCAAATGTGGAACACACAACCTAACTATTTGGATTTCAATTGCTTTCATTTTGGCTCGTTTGGAGAATTAAGTTGCTATTTGCTCAAATACCATTGGAATATTCCCGTTTGCGTTTCGATTTGACTCAAACTATTGCGGGCGTAGTTGTAGATGTTTTCAAACTGTTAGTCCATGTTTGTTAACCTGTAATTAGCTCAACAAAACCTTTAAATGAGCCGAAATATGATCTGATGCTCTATTTTCTCGCGTTTTGGTTGCTTACTTCTCTGAAAATGCATGTGCTCGGCGCACAGATAGAACAGTAATGTTATAAATTGTCTTATTTAGCTTCTGGAGGAGCCGCAAACCTCGGGCATCTTCGAAACGCCCAACAACCCTCCAACCGACCGTCTCTCCCCTGCCTGAAGAGCGAGGCCGAAAAGAAGCCCAAAACGGTCGTGAAACCGTTTACGCAGCCGCCGGAGAAGTCGTTGAAGGGCACCACCATCACAGGCAAGTTCAGTTTTAAAAGAAGAGCGTGTCCGTAGCAGAGTGGACACAAAAAAACTAAAATTTTGATATTTACTTTAACATAGTATTTTAGGTGTCGTTGTGAAGAAGACCCAAACCCCCTCCCACGGTCCTTCTTGCCGTTCCCTTCCACTGCAAACCATGCGGAAGACCGAAGCAGAGAAGAAGCCCGCAACGGTTTTGGTGAAACCGTTCACGTGGAAAAGGACCGCGAAGATCACTTCCACCACAGGCAAGTTGCTTTCTTTAAATTAGGCCCTTTATGAGGGTTTAAAATCTAAAAATTCCAACAAAAACCGAAAAGGCATTGGATTTAAAGAATCAGAATTGCAGCCAAAGTCAAGTTACTGTTCTTTTGTTTCTTTTCAAAATATGAACCCCTAATTTCGAACAATTTTCGTTCTCAATCAAATGTGGAACACACAACCTAACTGTTGACCGGACGGTGAGATGTGGGGTCAGGAAAACTGGGACATTTAATGCTTTTACCGTATTTCCTAAACAATTTTTGCATTAATTAGAGCGTGAAAACACGAGAACTGCTCAAAAATCAATCAAAAGCAGTCGCAGTGACTCATTGTGTGCCTTGCGTTTTCAAACTGTTATTCCATGTTTGTTAACCTGTAATTAGCTCAAAATCAAGTTTAAATGAGCCGAAATATGAACTTTCTCGTCGTTTATTGTAGAAAACCTGTCAATTTCTCCACTTAAACCCTCGTTCTGATGCTCTATTTTCTCGCGTTTTGGTTGCTTACTTCTCTGAAAATGCATGTGCTCTGCGCGCAGATAGAACAGTAAGGTTATAAATTGTCTTATTTAGCTTCTGGAGGAGCCGCAAACCTCGGGCATCTTCGAAACGCCCAACAACCCTCCATCCGACCGTCTCTCCCCTGCCTGAAGAGCGAGGCCG